>JAYEAL010000280.1:0-135628 GCA_036419045.1 Scirpophaga incertulas | reverse complement strand
GTGTCGATCCGATCGAGATACTCACCGAAGCAGCCATGCCCGGTGAGTATCTGAGTCAATCGGTAGGCGACCTCCTCCTTCCCGTTGAGCCAAGCTTCGAGGTGCGGGAGTACGGCACCGACGGCTCGCTGGCGCGCGCAGATCCGTAATTCGAGCTGCGCACGCCAGGCCGCCACAATCCGTCGGTGCCACTGCCGCTTAGGCACTTCGTGCGCGGGTTCCAGGGCGCTCACCCCATCGCTCCCCCGGACGTATTCTAAGACTAATATTCACAATTCTATATATATCAATGGAAGTTGGCATGTTATATCAGTATTTTTGTGAAATTCTATCTATTTCGGAATAAGAGTTTTAGTAGAATATTATTTATAAAAATAGTATTCAGCATACAGACTGGACAAAGAGTTCTAGAAGTATATTAATGTAATTTATCATTGCAAAAAAAAATGAGATTGTTACAAGTTTTGCTGTATGTGGCATGTAACACACATGTGAACAAATCGTTTATTTATTGCAGTATATCAATTAAGTAATGTTTTTTTTTTTTTTTTATAGTAGTAATTATTGTTTCTGTTGCCTGTTAGTCTAATGTGTTCAACTATACTTTTAGTGATACTTTGCACTGACGTTTCAGCTTAGAATTACTCGTAAAGTTTAAAATTGTATAATTTTTTTAACATCAATATGATTCTATGAAATTTGAGTATATCTTAGCAAACATAGTTTTTAATTGTATTAAAAACTTCGCTTGTATTATTCATAAAATAATTATGTATATAAAATGATGTTGTAATAATGATTATGCGATATTCGAGTTACAATGTCCACACTTGAGATGTTTTGGACAAGAATTAGGTATCATATATTTATAGGCGTTCACGTGTCAACAGTGATCCATCATCCCGCCTTATTTCACCACTAAAACTATTGTTTTTTCTGATGATGGATGCCCCTAGATGTCGGCCCTTAGGTCGGACACATTAATACGGTTTACGTGTTTTGTGGTTACAAGTACCATACGTAGTGATGGGGCTGTTAAATAAGTTATTACTTTCATTTTTTTAAAAAAAACTTGTACTACTTGTACTACTTGTTTATATATTTGTGTTTTATTTTGTGGAAAAAAATAGGGGGTGTAAGTAATTTAAATATAACATAACACTTTATCGTACACCAAAACCAAGGATATGGACAAAAAAGTAAAAATACAACAAATAATAACAACAATAAAAGTACAACAGGCGGCCTTATTGCTAAATAGCAATCTTTTTCAGGCAACCTTGGACCAGGGAAGTAGGTACGAAGAAAGAAGATTTAATTAGTATTTGGGTGTAGTAATTAAACTGTATTGGTTCAAGGTTAAATTATCTGTTAAGAACAAAAAAGGGTAATTTAAAACACAAATAAATCTGAATTTCTGTGTAATTTGCAAATGTAAAATGTTATAGTTCAGGCTGCAGAGTGTGCTAAATATTTGAATTCGGCACCTAAAATCCGCCATTTCGTTTTTTTCCATTTTGATTTTTGATGTACACCGCGTCGTAGTAAATACGAAGGTAATGACTCATCTCAAGCTAAAATTGTTGGAACCGTACAGACTGCAGAGCGTGCCAAACAGGGCCGAGTATAAATTTGTCGATATCACCTTTGAATTTCTTCGCAAGTGTATACATTAGCTCTCGATGTTTTCAGGCCACCCGATCACAGTGGAACCGAAGCAATCTATAAATTTGTATGTTACTTTTTTTGAGATCTAAATAAAATACTTATTTTAGATCAAGGCTGATTATAAATATAATGTCTGGAACACAAGTTATTTGTATAGAAGCCAATCTTTCACAATTTATATTAGTCGTAGCAAATAAGTATTGAAATAACCATTATATCGTGTTCAGATTGTGTTAGACAAATTGAAAAAAAAATATTTCGATAACTTAAATAAGACTCGTCGTGTTTTGCGACATGGAGTTGTTATTACATCTAACCCGAATTCAGTGAAATCATTATTCTCTATGTATTACAGGAAATGTTGCATAAAAGATGGCCAAATACAATTTCATTTTTATCTTTGTGTTATTTTGTAGGGAAAATTTCCAATTATTCAATTATTTTCATTTTTTAAATTAAAATACATATGTATATAGAAACACGTCATAAATATTCTAGACACATTATATCCATTTCATAAATTTAATTTAATATTAATAATATGTAAATATGCTCCACAATTCAAAACATCTCAAACTCAATTTTAATTATATTGCCATAACCAAATTCTCACCTCTCAATTTTAAATGTTGACAGCAAACCATCGACAAAATTCTAAGCTTCTAACAATTTCGTTCGTCTTATATATGTCGTTTGTTAATATTATATATTGTACTTGATTATAGAATAAGCCAAACTGTTTCAGTCATCAGTGAAGTGTGCAGGGACAACTACGAGTAATTAGCCTCTCGCCTTTTCGAAGACATCTACATTCTATAGTCCGGTAATCAAAGTGTATGCAACTCTACGGAAACGTCTAAGTAAATATTTATGTAAATCGTGACTATACTCATAATTTTTGTCAATTTAGCAGACGATATGTTATTAAAAAAAACTATGATTTTTTTCACAGCATTTATCCGTAGCAAACTCTTTCATTCGTAGAAAGGTATTCCGCCACCATTACTGAGATTCTTATCACGTTTTTGTCGAGTGCGCCCAAAGGCTGGATCCGTGTTCATTTCCACAGCGTCAAAGGCCTGAGACTCATTAGTACCGAGCACGGCGTTGCCAAGGTCTCTTATTAGGTGTGTTTTAAAGTCACGTGAGGTTTTATCAAGAAGTTCACAGTTTCTTGATATGAGTACGTATTAAATTTTCTCCCTGACAATCGATGAATACTGTGTTATACCTTTTAGCAAACTTTTTTTACTAGCCTAATGTATTCCACTGAAAAGGCTCTCTTTCTACTTCCACAGTTCACCACCCGTGCATTGTTATCTCCAATCACCGTTGCAGATAATTCAATTCAACTAACGTAAGTAAATACACATTAAAGTCATTAGTTACTTCAGTGATATAATTCATGTCAAATGTAATAGAATAACATTTTTTTTGGTGACATTTTATTATAGTAACGTGACCTGACAACTGCGACGGGCGTATTTGATAAGTCATGTTATGATTTATTGGTCATTTTTGCATTTTAAGGTAAAATTTACACCTTGTTTATAAATAAGTATCGCAACCAATTCATAAAGCCTTCTAGATTATTTGAAATTTACTTAAGAACTTGTCGGTTGTGAAGATTATTTTTCTTTCGTTTGAGTAAGGACACGGTAGCTTTGCGTACACAGCATCAACAAGGTTAGTTGAAGATGCAAGTTCAATTCTTTTCCGAATCAGAATAGATTCTTTTATTCGTTTTTATCTGATTATTTATTTACTTAGTACTCCAGAAAGTATTTGTAACTAATTTATAATACACCAAATATAAGTAAGAGTGCTAAGGAGATATTAAATAAAATATTTTTTTTTTGTTTCTGGTATATAATCAGAGTACATAATTGCTGTAAGATGAACAAATCAAAAAGGGAGAAATTAAAAATTTTACATTGTTTTACATGGTTACATTTTTGATTTTGTTTTGTTAAAAACTAAAAGTATTAAAGAAAAACTAAATTTTACTGCTCAAGCTTATCGCCATATTTTAAATAGGTGTTCATTTTAATGTTTATTGCTTAGTCCTAAAATTTAAAATATCTGGACTCTTTGCTTTTAGTAGGATAATGTTATATATAAAACTTTTAAATACTTACCTTATTTATTGTACTCGTATGTGATTTATTTGTAAATCTATTGTTAAAAATATCTGTATTTACACCATAGAGAAGCTAATGACTTCCAGATACAGATTTCACTATTTCAGGAGTTGCAAAAATTGTACATTTATAAAGTACGTGTACAATTTTGGCAAAATATTTTTTTCATTTCTTTATTTTATGTGTAATATATTCTTATAAGTGGATTTTACATTCTAGAAGCGAGATATCTGTTAGTATAGACAAGCTTTTGTATTATTAGATTCTTTTCCATCGAAATGTAGCGAAGGTAAGGCAATTATTTATTGGCAAACGAGATCTTGTGTTACGGCTTATTTGTCTAGAGATATTTGTCTTTCTATCTTATTAGTTTAATGTTTTACTTTCAAGTTAAGGCTCGTATTAGAAAAATCTCTAGGTTTAATAAAGCTTAAAACTTTATTTATAGTCTACTGGTGAACAAAATATATAAAATAGGTAAACATCTAATATCACTTATATGACACGACAACATAGCAGAGTGATATTACGATTCGATTGCAACACTTCACTTTTATTTCTGCCTCTTTTCTTCATATTATATTACATAGCTTAAATATATGTAAAAAAATAAACAATCTAAAAACAATATATAATTAAGTTAAATAAATTACTTAAATATAAATATATTAAGCGTGTCTTTCTAAAACAGCTAATTAAGAACTAGCCATAACTAATATTGCTATTGAGAAATGATACTATAACTGTCGAAATTCGAAATCCGTCCAGCCGTTTGAAACATACGAAACAAAAATTAAATTTACGAACAAAAGATACCCGAGAAAAACTTAACCCATTTTTGGTATACTGTTTATTTATTTAGTTTCCAAGCCTGTGACAAAGCAATACCCGAGACTTGTTTGACATCTACGAATTTGCTACGTCGTAATATCATCGTAGCACATTGCTACGGGTAACATTAATTTTATGGTTTTATTTTCATGTTACGACATCGAACATGTGCGAGCGTAATTATTAAATGGTTAGAAAACTCCGTTGGAAAATTAGCAGGAGGCAGTTCTGAAATAGTCTGATCGAATGTGAGCTGTGGCAAAGAATGGGTCTTATGTTGGTGTTACTATTCCTGAAACATATTTCAAGATAGGTTTTATTCTTATTTTATATATAAATGCCATGCTTGTTCTTATGTTATATCGTTAATTATTTATTTATTGTATCTAGAGCCTATACCTTTAATATTTTTACATTTCTTAATTGCTAATAATACATACAGTTCGACATGTTATGTATATAAAACAAACGAAACGATAAAAGGTCGCAAATACACTATTCGGGAGCACATATTACTGAAATAAAAACGCTAAGACTATTGTTTTTAAACAATAGTGGAGCACGTTCATACATCGATGGGCCTATTGTGACACATGGTGCTAGCTTTGTTCTCTTTGTTTGTTTGTACAACAGGCACTACGTCTCACATTCGCCTCTGGAGCGTGTGTTCCTAGAAAAAAAATACAGGCGGGCGAATTGGAACGGATTCGAGCTTGGAATCTAGCCAATGTTGCGATTAAAAAGACTGTCTATTCCAATATGGCAGAAAGAGTAAACATATAGTCAATAAATGACTATCTTTTAGACATTTATATCTGAGTTAATTTAATACATAATAATAATAAATTCGATTTACAAAATAGTTATTTTTATAAATTAACTAGCAGACCCGACAGACTTCGTCCTGTCAAAAAGATTTGTAAAGTGACAGTTTTTTGTTTCTACTTATTTTATAGTCAGGGCAAAAAATTCTCATGTACAGAACCGCCACCCCGGTGGTAGGGCGTTGTGATTAAAAAAAAATTAATTGCAAAAAAGGTCCAAATGAACTATTTACATTTTGTGATTATTCAATTTTGAAATGTGACATTAAAACCTCCAACGATGTATTCTGTGCCCTAACGCACACGTGCATACTGTTTTGATAGATATGATTTTATTGTTTTATATAGCGTTAATAAAGCGCAAATTGACACACACCCCTACAATGCTTAGACAACAGTGAGTGCTTGCAATATGAACTTTATACAATAACAATAAAGCTCAAATTGACTGTACATTTTAGTTAGAAAACGTTTGTATGGAAAAAAATGGGCTGTTTTTAGGATTTTTCCGATAATTACTCGAATTTTTCTCGACGTAAAAACCATCCTTGAACTTCAACGAACATTGTGAAAAAAGAATTGGCCAAATTGGTCCAGGCGTTGTTGAATTATGCACTTACCAACACATTTTGCGATTCATTTTTATATATAAGATATGATTGAATTAGTGACTTATAATAACAATATCACTTTTACAGCGATCACTGGACTAGGAGACCTATTTTTGAAATACGAATGCGACTTCGAAATCAGCGATGTGATTAATAATCACCGATTTTCAATAATTCTTATTTTTGAATATCACTGATGTGACTACCTTAGTCACAGGTGTGATTTCATTACGAGTGCCCTCACCCACTCGTAATCAAGTCATACTTGTGGAAATGTTATCTGTGTTTTGTTTGGAGAATATATATATATATATATATATATATATATATATATATATATATATATATATGATATATATATAATAACCATGATGTTAAGCCGGCAATAACCGGCAGCGGCTTCATTCTGCGTGGAACCGAACTCTTACATTTATGTGTGTACTTTATCTATGTTGGCAGCTCTGCGATCGACTTTCAAAAATTGGATGTTTAGGAATCCGTGACCTCAAAGTCACCGCTGACTATTTAGTCAGCGGTGATTTCGAGATCGCATTCGTAATTCAAAAATAGGTCTCTAGAACCTATACAAATTGATAAATACAATGATGTATTTTTTAATAGTTCACCGCTTGTTTGGTTATGTTGGTAAGACTTAATAATAAACGGTAAATACTTTTCTAAATAAGAAGAAATGCGAAAATGTAATAGAAGTGGTAGTTATATCACAGGATGTGTGTGTGTGTTTGTTGGTGGGAGCGTCTATGAATCTGTACTTGTGTGAGTATTTCTACGTAAGTAATAAGTATCAGTGATGAAAAATAATTGTGTTCATGCAATCTACTGAGATAGTGATGTAATGTTTGCTTTAATTGATATGCAGAGATCTTGAATGCTCTTTACTATGTTGTATTTAAAATTTTGTCGTCCTGTCTTAATTATTATCTATTAAAGCAGACTGTCAAAACTTACCAAAACTCTATATTTAGTTGAGCTTTTGATATTGTTCGTGATTGGATTGAAAAACCTTGAAGGACGACCACTACTGAAAAAATATTATTGCGCTATAAGATTTGAATTCAAATAAATATTTGAAGCGTGTTTGTATTTAAATTTCTTGGATCAGCCTTACAGATAAGTTAACCAACAAAAAGTTTGATCATTCATCGTGAAATATAACTGAATTATTTAGTTTGAAAAAGATTCAATGGAATGGATTTTAGATTGAATAAATAGATTGATAAAATTATGTGCTACTGACGAGTCTAAAGGCTCGGTTTCATATAAGACGTGCGTGAATGCATAGGAGTTATTGAGAGTCTCATAAGCGCCTTAGTTTATCAGCTAAATCAGTTTGATTATTGTGTTTTAAAATTAGTTATACTTCATTACAAAATATACGTTTGTAAATTTAATTTCTTTGGTTACTTCAGTAAGGAACCCTCGATGCGTGAGTTCGACTTATCCGGTTAAGTATTTAACCGGATGGACAAAATAGTATACGATAATAAATTTATAATTTTAGAATTGGGACTTAATTATAAGTTATTACAAATAAAATGTATCCATCACAATATAATCTTTCATCACAATATTATCATCACAATATTTGTAAAAATGTGCAATACTAAATTCCGAGGGATTTTGTGACAAAATCTACGTTATTTTATGTACTGTAGTAAAAATTTAAATAACCTTATTAAAATAATATATTTTTACTGGATGTTGTGATAATAGTTAATGTATAATAATTCTTTATTTACTCAATCCAAACTTGCACGTTAATTTATAAATTAGGTATAAGTACCTAAGATTGAAATTTTGCCTCACAACAAACTGTACAAGAGATTGTACTAATTAGCCTCTGTTTCAGTACTTCAGTGGTTCCCTCCAGTAGGACTAATAAAATAGATTATATACAGCATACAATTTCACAGATTATAAATATAACATAAAAGTGGAATATATTTAATGAAGATTGATTAAGAACTTTTTAGTAATCTACATTCATTAATATCATATTAATTAAAAATAGGAAATTAATACTTGCACAGGAAATTAATACCTAATACGTAAGAAAATATCTATCGTAAAATCGCCTTTTTGAATGTCAAGAACACGAAATAAATATCTCGTAAAAATGTTAGGTAGGCACTGTTCTTGAAAACGTCAATTAGAAGAGCGAAATTGTTTATTTTCGAGTAGCAGCGTCCAGTGCTTCACAGTGAAAATGGAGTAACGTTCAACAATAAACTTTATACCTAACTGGAACCATCTTGGGTCTATTTTCAGTTTAAGCCCTTATATTAAATTAAGAAAACAACCTTGAATAATTTTCTCTTTGTTATATTTACATAATATTTAAAAAAATATATTGTATAACACAGAATCCCCGCGACCACACGAATCGTAGGGAAGTCCGGGCATAGCGAATAGCTCAGGTATAAAGTGAATAGCCTGAATTAATTCCAAAATTTTCGCGTATAACATGTAGTCTCCTGTTGGGAATTTCGCTCCCACCCTCATTCGTAAACAAAGAGAGATAAAAAAAGGTCACGCGTCGTTGTTAATCAAACAAAAAAAATCAAAAAATTAGTCATTTGTTACGATATTTCAAAGTAAGTAATTTCCTAATTATGTATTTTAAATATATCGTTATCGTTTTGAAGTGATAATGTCTGTAAAGTGCATGTTCTTGTGTTGAATTACGCAAGTTTTGACGAGATATTGTTTGTTGTTTTCATCTCAGTTTTTAAATTAAGTTCAATGTACCTATTGGGCAAATGAACACGTAAGTGAATATAGTACCACTTTGCCAGTAGTATTCGTTTTTTACCCGGTAGACATTTTAATCATATTGATTGTTTTTTTAGACATTTTCTTTATTAGTTTACTTGATAAGCTTTTATTTTTGTATAGATTAAATTTGTGTGAATGTAAAGTTTCTTAATTTATTAAAAATTTTTTAAAAAATTATTTATATTTCAGATGGTTTATAACTATAAAAGAAAAACTAATAGCCAAAATGGAGTGAGGATGTCAGATGCTTGCAATAGCTACTACAATGCTGGTGTTTTTGTTAAAGCAAGCAAAAAAATATAACCTTCCTTATTCTACTCAGTACAGGCATTGGAAGAATGGTACTTCGACTACTCAGCTTGCACGTTTTCATAAAGTTTTTAACGACCAACAGGAAGGCGACCTTCAGACTTATTTGCAAGAGATGGATAACGTGTTTTATGGATTAACACGAGAAGATTTCAAAGCATTAGCATTAGTATTCCTATAATTTCTCATTATCTTTATTATAATTTTTTGATTTTTGTCTCTTTTTATGGTAATTGTTCCTTAATTAACCATGTGTTCACTTTGCCCTATGGTGTTGTCCACTTTACCCGGTGTGCTGGCAAAGTGGATTGTGATACTATTTTTTAATATTATAGAATATTATTGGTAATTTGATGTTACACTGTTTTTCTTGATTTTATTTGAAAACTTTAATAAATGCTGATTCCAACACTTTTGCCTTTTAATTCTTTGTCTTTAGATTTTCTTACATGGGCTATCAAGGTTAAGGTGTCCCACTTTGCCCGGACTTCCCTAGAGGTCATAAAAGAATAAATTATTTTCATGATTGCAAATAGGTAATTAGGTATTATTTAGTATTTGATAACTAGCTGAATTAGCCGGCCACATTAGTGGAATTACAACATTATAAATCTTTTTTGGCTAATAATCTCCAATAATTATTTGTTTATTATACATATTAATCATAATTAAATTTAAAAAAATGGCACGTTGGTCTGTTAATCAATCGAGAACAAGTAATCGGGTCTATTACCCACCAATTAAATAAATTGGTTGAACATTAAATTAACGTACCTTATATGTAATTTTCTCCTACTGTGTTTTGATTGGCATTTTAATTCCTGTACACAAGTTAATATGTACTGTAAACAAATTCAGCTAATGTGTGATTTATCTTGTTTTTAAACTCAAATGTTACATATTAATCTATTTGTTTTCCTAATAGAGAAAATAAAATAAATTATTCATATTTAATACTCTATTGTAGCAGGTGTTATTTTGCGGAAGTCCATTGTACCTATTACAAAGGATATTGATTACGTTTGCTGATTCCGCGCAGTTGATGATGACTTGTCCAACAAGCAGACAAGGTCGACACGTGTTTCGTCTCTCAGCGAGACATCTTAATAGCAGAATAGACATATTTAATAGCAGAATAAGTCGATGATATTGACGGGGAATATACATCGCGTTTATATTAGGTAAAATATTTTCATATTTATTATAATACTCCTTGTTAGTGACGGAGTGAGCTTCCAGAAAGAAAACAAGCAGCCAGCTAGTTATATAAAATAGTCATGTAGATGATAAATAGCAGAGGTTCGTAACGTGAATATCGGGCTTGTCGTATACTTTTTCAGAAATATGCTATTATTGGATAGAAACTCATCGAGCGAAGCAGTATTGGAATATGTCGCGGCTTAAATTAGGGTTGTCAATTTTTGATATATCATATGGTATTTATATATAAAATTAGTTTTTTTCGTTCGTACAACGAATTAGTTTTTAATTTAATACATACATACATACACTCACGCCTTTTTCCCACGGGGGTAGGCAGAGTTTACGACCTTCCACTTGCTACGGTCCTTACATATCTCTTTCGCTTCATCTACTTTCATAACATTCCTCATACATGCTCGACGATTGCGGGTACTTCTGACCTGGCCTTTTTTGAGGACTTTCGATTTGTTCGAAATATGTTCGCCTAGGTCTTCCTCGTCCCGTGTCTCCACTCACTCCAGCTTCATAAATCATTTTGGTCAATCTACTTTCATCCATCCGTTCCACATGCCCAAACCACCCAAGCATCCCTTTCTCTATTCTTGTCACGATATCCTCTTTCAAACCACATTTCTTTCTAATCACTTCATTATACAATCTGTCACTCAGTTTTATTCCTGCCATACTCCGCAAAGCTCTCATTTCTACTGCATTTATTCTGCTTTCATGTCAATTAATACATTTCTTAATTTAATACATATAGAAAATATTTATTTTTGGTTTTCATATTAAGCTTTCAGTGTTTTTTTTTTTGTTGATTAGCTATAGCTATGAAATTCACAATCTGTTTAATTAATCTGTTATCTTAAAAATAGTTTTAATTATTTTGTATTTTACTGACCAAACTTAATGTAATCATTTTGTCTGCAAATTTATTTAATTAATTTAACGTATATTGATGTGTGTGTGTTTAAAAGTTTCATAAAGTTTGCTTTATCGGTTATTATGTAAATAAATAATGAATATAAAATGGTAATTTGGTAGATCAGACTTAATATTTAAATAAGATAATGGTTTAATTTTAGATTTTAAAGTCATTAAAGACAGTACAGAGTTGAAGACTACCATCGTATTATCTCTGCATAAAGAAAGCAAGGGTTGATTTTGTATTTAAATCGTAAAAGCTATTGAATCGAAACGAAAGATCAGTTTGTTTGAAAGTACATTTTATATACGTAATAGGCATTTTTAACCTCGACTGTACAATCTTATATGTATTGAATATAATTAGTTTTTCCTCATCAAGTTTTTCAGTTTGAATATGATATTAATATACATAATATCCAATCGATTGATGCTTCACAACATCACTACCCAGAAATGGTTCAACATCCTCGCTGTCGGAGTTACCTGTGTGATCAAGTCAGAAATAATGTCATTTTACAATAATAATAATAATGATGATAAAGCCTCATTTAATCCTTAACCAACCCGCTCTGGGCCAGCGTTGGTTGGCCTAAATTAAAAAGGCCTAATCGCCCTAACGTAGTTAGGGTAGGCTCGAGCCCCTCGGTGGGGACGTATATGAGCTGTGATGATAATCCTTAATAAAATAATAAAATAATTGACGACCTCCATAGTCGAGTGGATAATACACCGGTTTCAAGGTGTCGCCATCTCTGAGGTCCCGGGTTCGAATCCCGGTGGGGGCAGATGTTTGTGTGATGAATGCGAGCATTTGTACCTTAGTCATGGTTGTTGATATATATTTCAATAAAAAATTATTTATATATGTATGTCAATCCGTTACCCTAGATCCCATAACACAAGCCTTATAGAGCTTAGTTTGGGCTAGGCTAATTGCTGTAAGTGTAATGTAACGTAACGTTACACGATTTAAATAGATGTATATATTAATCATATATGAATACATTATTCTTCTATTTTGTTCAGTACTAAAACATACGTAAGCCATCTATTATTTTGCGCGTGCCAACACTGACTCTGAACCTGAGCGACTTCACTGTGCTACCGAACCGCTATTAACTTCACTCTGGCTGGCGTTCTCGTGAAGCTGGTTAATTTTACATACTTACTTACGCGGGCGTATTGCTCTTTCATTGCGATCCTTTATTATCTTTTAAATTAATTAAGTCTAAATACTTGTGTGATAAATCCCGTACTGGGATGCCCTTGGGGGCAAGAAACTTTCTGGTTGGTGGTTCCTTATGATTGGCGCACCTCCTCCCAACCTGAACTGTTGATAGACCTTCGGCCTACTAGACCTGATGCTTAGAATGGTTCATCGATCTACTGGACCTGACGCTGACGATCACTAGGAGAGTGCGGTATTACAGAAGCCGAGACAGTGTACAACTTATGACCTAGGCAACTTACCCAATTAATTATAATTTTACTTCTAACTTGAAATTTCTTTTATTTGAAATTAAAATTGTTGAACTCAATTTGTGTACATTAATTATTATCAATTAATGTGACAGTAACAAATATTTATTATTTATTAAAATACAATACACTACAATTTTTAGCTTGATATTCAATTCAAAAATAATGAAATGATATTACAATTAAATTTGGATCACAATACGGTATTAAAATTTGTTACATGTATATAATAATGAAGTCAAGTTAAGCTTACTTTTAATTACAATAAATTAATTCTATATTCATATTGCATGCAAATATATGATTACATTACAATTAAATTTGAACTTGGTTAGGATCATTGGATTGAAATTATACATATTATTATATTACATGCATATTATATAACTTTTATTACTAAGGACCTCTCTACTTCTCAGAGTAAAGGTCTCCTCCATTTATCTCCACATGTTTCTATCATTTAAAGAATTTCAAAGAATTAACGAATTACATCAATAATTTAGAGCCAAATCCGGTGGGCGATTTGAAATGAAATCGAAGAATGCAATTGAATCGATTTGATAACTTTATTTACTTAAAAACAATTTTCAAGTTCGTCTTCCTAATACTTTGGGTACTTTTGTTAATTCAATCGGCCAAAAGTTAAATTTGGCGAGCATAATTCAGATTTCCTTTATTAAGTAGTCTCATACAATTACGATCGCCGGCTAGTCGTTTATACTCGTATACGAGTATGTATATTGTTTATATTGAAGGCTACCATCGTAGTATCCAACGTACAGGCTTCAAAGAACTAGAGGTTCGTTTGTGGGCAAATGTAAAATTTTTTATAACAAGATTCTACATAGTGTAGCTGAAGCTGAAGCTGAAGCTTTTCATAAGTTCAAGGTACATGTAAAAAAGGCGCCAATGAGTAAGGGCTATTACAAAGTTAATGATTATTTAAATGATGCCAATGCTTGGTGTTGATTTGAAGATTTTTTTTTCCTCAGGAGAGGAGGCTGAGAATCCTCATGGATACCAACGCAACAGGCAAGCAGGGATGCGTTGATTATGTCGGACTTCTGGTGCTGTCGAGGCGGCTCGACCACACAGACTTACCAACTAAACTCAGCCTAGCCTTGGCCCTAATGGCCCTACGGCTTGAATGGAATGGTTGGCGCACCCTCAGGAGAGGGCACGTCAGCGCTGCCCTCCGAAGAGTACATATGCGCGAAAGAAGGCTCGGTACGCCAAAGTGGGTCCGGCCTTGAAATGATGGGGCCTACTGGTACATGTGCAGCAAGCTGCGAAGTATGGACTAACTAAGGGATGGCGGCGCAGATGCCGCCTCTCGCAAGGCTTGAAGAGCCGAGGGTCGAGAGCGATGAGTCGAGGGTCAGAAATGACGTGCCTGGGTCGACGATATTCTGTATTACGCGGATTGACTGGGGATTTGAAGATATTACATTCTAAATTGTACATATTTGTCTTCCCGTATAAATTGTAAAGACATATGTACATTATATGATAACGACATAATTTATTGTAGGTAAATATTGTTATTACTTTTGATAAAGCTGATAACTTTCTTGAGCAAATTCTTCTTATAAGCTAAAAAATACGCCCTGAATGGGTGGTAGGGGAAAAAAATTGGACGATTCAAAAGAGCTTTCTATAAAGTCATATTTGAATAAAGTTGATTTCGATTTGATTAATTTGATTTGATTGCGTTATTGTAATATTATTAGGAATTTGTTACAACAACTAAACTATAACTATACAGTCGTACCAATGTTAATTGATTGCTTTATGTTGAGTAATAATAAAAAGTCAAATGTGACATCCTTATCATAAATATGTTAAGCCTCTCGGTAGGACGGCAGGAACGTTTAATTTTCTTTTCTCCATAATCAGGAATTTTATATCGTATCCGTTCTATTTCAGAGATTGCTTTTGTATAATTATATAATCATATTGAATCTTGAATGCTGGTAACCCTAACATTCCCAATCTCATGATTCATACAAAAGAAAGACTCAGAAAATATTATTTTTATGGTTGTTTATGTTAAATAGAACAAGTCTTGATTACGTTACGGAAATATATAGAATTTCTATTTAAAAAATATAGTCATGTGTCGTACATTATATTTGTTTATTAGTGCTCTAAAATTAAATTTAAAATAAAAAATATTTAATAAAATATAACATGAAAACTGTGTATTAGTTTTACGTATATGTTAAATGACAGTACGTAGTAGGTAGTTATCATTTACATATTTTCGTAACCCAATGCCATGCTAAAGCACAGGTCCTTTACCCACACGATCTGGTTTACTTGCTTGGGCAAACCTACGTATGCAGATCTCGTAGCGTGTGCGGCCAACTTAAGACGTACATAAGTATTTGGAATCCTGGCTTCCGGGAATGTCTATGTTAATGCAACGTATCGCAAGAATGAAAAATAACTTTACCCTCATTACTAATAACTAGGTTTATGCTATTAAAACACGGTGTACTATAATTACTTTTATTTGGAATTATCCACACTTATAATTCGTCACTTATATATATTTAGGTAATCACAAGAAGACACCAAACAACGGAATGCCCACATGGTCGCCTGCATTTATCATTACACCTCGGTTACTCTCAAGTGATAGTCAGTTTAATACTTTCTAGTTTCTAAAACATTTACAGATATAGGACATAATTATCTATATTATCTTAAATTGTGATTAGTATTTTATTTTATGTAAATACATTATAAAGTACGATATTACAAATATCAGTTAAATTGAAACATTATGAGTAACTTCCTATTAAAACTAGATACTGATTTTATGGCTTGGCTACTAGCACTTTCGAGCCACAACCAAACACTGATTGAGAACACTTTTACAGATTAGTTATATATTAAATAACTGATTATCTACGCGTATAATTATACATATCTAATATTCGGCCATTCTGACATTACAAAGTTTGTCCTCAAACTTGTATGAAAGTAATAAAAAAGAAAAATAAAACTATATTTTGATTGGATTAGTACAATAGAATCTTCGGTCTGCTGTGTACCCCTCATCACAGGATGAACCCATGGTCGTGCACACCATCCAGACATAGCAATCTGCAGTTGATCCCTCATCTTTGAGCCAGAAGTTCTACTTATAGCAATGACCCATTGACCATGAGATCAACCTTCCAGATGCATTAACATCTGCAGTTGGTCCCTCATCGCCGGGTACAAGCCATCAACACTAAAGACTCGCCGATCCTATCAACCTTCCAGATATATTCGGTCTGCTGTGTACCCCTCATCGCAGGACCAACCCACGACCGTGCACACCATCCAGACATAATAACTTAGTAATCTGCAGTTGATCCCTCATCTTTGAGCCAGAAGTTCCACTTATAGCAATGACCCATTGACCATGAGATCAACCTTCCAGATGCATTAACATCTGCAGTTGGTCCCTCATCGCCGGGTACAAGCCAGCAACACTAAAGACTCGCCGATCGTATCAACCTTCCAGATATATATATATACACATAACACTTGTCTGCAGTTGACCCCTCGTTGCTCATGTACAGAAAATAGCCTTTTTCTCTCTTTCTTTTTTTTTTTTTTTTTTTTTTTACCTTGCAACCGTGTCAACCTTCCAGACACATTTTCAACTCTTTTATACAAACATTTTCAAATACACATTGGGACTGTCATAGAATTTATATTTCGAATCCAATACTGGCTGGGTTGCATTGGTAAAAGTGAAGTTTGAAGTCCTTCCAAAATATTGATGTCTGTTGCTTGAAATCACCTTACAAAGAAGAAATGCTTGGAACCTAGATCAGATCCCACATTGATACTGTATTTAATCATTTCAAACTGTCATGACAGTGTTGAACAAATTGAAAGCGGTAATGAATTGAGTCATTTGCCTTTATTACATGAAGAAATTTTTATAACAGGTTACGGGCCCGCACCCACGGACCGAAAAGGTCAGCTTCCATTGCCAAGAATTTGTAGCCATCAACCGCAATTACGTCCGAGGAAACACCAAATTTACATTTGACCAAATTGAATAATGAAATGGAGTACTCGCCATGGAAAAACGGACCAATTTGCTGCCGACAGCCAAAGACCTAGACGCAGTTTCAAAACATGATACTAAAGCGAAAGACTTTACAAAGAAAGATCCAAAAGCGAAACATTTTCCAATATATGCATTAAGTGAGAAGTATGTGAGTCACGTCACAAATTGTGAGAATGCAAAAGAAATGTTGGACAAATTAGACAGGTCCCCTCCAGGAAGTGATCAAACACAGATGCGTCGGCCAACGGAAGAATTTTATAAATATGAATTCAAAAATGATGACATCATGGCCGATACCAGCAATGTTGAAAATCCAGTAACAAACACTAGAACTTTGGGCTCTGACACGCCAGACATGCAAGCAATGTCAAAGATCCCATGCTCTCCACCAAAGGAGACGGGGAACCTAAGAACAGCCTGGGAATCAACTCCGATTGCTGAAAAGAACATTTCCAATCCAATTTCAAGAATCATTCTAGAAAAGAAAATGAACACTTCTGCACACCCAAAAAAATACGGAAAATAAAAATGAAAATGTTTCGAAAACAACCGAATGCAATGACAGTCATAACACCCTCATGGCAATCAAAGCATGCTATGGCTGTGGAAGAAAAGGAGTCATTAGAGAAGAATAAAACGCGGGAGACCGCGAATAGAGCAGAAGCAAAGAACAGAAAAACTATTACGAGCAGACGGGCTCCCACGATTAAACCAGGGGGCAGATACAAAGCAAGACTGGTTGCAAGAGGATTTCTTCAAAAATATAACATCGATTACAAAGAAACGTATAGTCCGGCTGCAAACACCACCAGTGTACGGCTGCCACCCCCGATTGCAGGACAAAAAGGTTTCAAAACAAAACAATTTGATGTCAAAACAGCATTTTTATACGGCGACCCAAAAGAAGACATTCATATGGAGACTCCTCCAGGATATAATATTAATAAGACCAAAGTTTGCAAACCTAAGAAAAGCTTATATGGTCCTAAGCAAGCACCACTTATGTGGAACATTAGATTAACAACCTATTCAAAGAAACTGGGTTCCGTACAATCAAAACAAGATCACTGTTTACCTGCTTGTAGGGAAAAAGAGATGTATTCAGCTGTCTATGTTGACGACGGAATTATAGTTTGAAATAATGAGATAGAATCAAATAACATTATAATAGATTTGGAAAAAGAATCCGAAATCAGGAAATTTGATAAGGTAGAAAAGTTCATTGGAACAGACATTTTAATTGAAAAGAATTTTACCAAAATCTATCAGAAATCATATATTGAACAACTGTCAGAAAAATATGGATACAACAATCTCAAAGGAAGCGTTCATTCTGATATCCCAACAGATGCACATCAAGAGGGGCAGGTTAATAGCAGTGATGTGCACAAATATAGGCAGTTTATTGGATCTCCCCTACATTTAGTTAATAAAACCAGACTGGATACTTCATTTCATGTGGGCCACTGTAGTAGACATCAGGAATGTCCCAATTTAAACGATCCCGGAAACATTAAGAATATTTTTAGGTATATTAGAAATTCAATTACTTTGGGCACTCAACGCTTACAGGGAAGTGACCCGACACCTCAAGCTCACTGTGATGCAGATTTCGCCGGCGATCCAGACGCTAGAAAAAGCACGACTGGGCTCACAATTTTGTACGGCGGCGGACCAATACATTGGCGCTCACGCAAGCAGTCCGTCACTGCCCCGTCAAGTACAGAGGCCGAATACATTTCAGCAGCCGACCGTACCAAAGATTTGCTCCACACTCAGTCTCCAATCAAAGAAATAACAGGAAAAATGCCTAAAACCGAATTGCACGTTGACAATCAATCGGCAACAGTTTCAATCAAGAATGGAATCCTTAGTAGAAGAAGCAAACACATAGACGTGAATCATCATTTTATCAAAGAAAAGATTGAACAGCAATCAACCGAAACACTATATTGTCCCACAAACTTAAATATTGCAGATATTTCAACAAAAGGTCTGGATAGAACAAAGTTTCTTCGGCTAAGGAAGTGCACCGTGAGTGACCAATGAACTCAAGTGATTCCACCAATATTCAAAATGATTCCAACCATTCATTGTAGCAACAAGGTTTTAGGACGTTCATTCCAAATCCAGCCCCAGTTATTTATACCATCGTTAGGTTCACAATTTGAAAGTTTATAATGTGGGGCTATAAGCAATATGTAGATATGTATAGTATGGGCCACAAGTGAGGTTTCAAATGGATATTAAATTCAGTTATTAATTAACATATCATTTTGATGATTACTACTATTCACTGTACCTGATAGTTGCGATTTCCCTTGCACACCAGGAACAGGAGATCTGTGGCGTTGGGCGTTGTTCCTCCATCGCCAATATCGGTGTACAGCAATCACGTCCGGTCGCAGCATTTCTTGAGCCTACACCATTAGATCTTCTATCGCCACGTGTATTTCTTCGACCGCATTCAGAAGTATTACTAGAGGTCTTGTTATGCTGCGAAGTATGCACATGCTGCTGTCGTGAATGCTTAGTCGTTTTTCTTCTTGAAACATGGTTACTATCATCAGTATTGTAGCTTGACTCATCGGAAGAATATTCAAGTCGTCTTCTGCTTCGTTTATTTCGATGTGCATGCCTTGAATGTTTTCGGCCCATGATAATTGGAATCCCACTTCTGATAATAACTAGGTTTATGCTATTAAAACACGGTGTACTATAATTACTTTTATTTGGAATTATCCACACTTATAATTCGTCACTTATATATATTTAGGTAATCACAAGAAGACACCAAACAACGGAATGCCCACATGGTCGCCTGCATTTATCATTACACCTCGGTTACTCTCAAGTGATAGTCAGTTTAATACTTTCTAGTTTCTAAAACATTTACAGATATAGGACATAATTATCTAAATTATCTTAAATTGTGATTAGTATTTTATTTTATGTAAATACATTATAAAGTACGATATTACAAATATCAGTTAAATTGAAACATTATGAGTAACTTCCTATTAAAACTAGATACTGATTTTATGGCTTGGCTACTAGCACTTTCGAGCCACAACCAAACACTGATTGAGAACACTTTTACAGATTAGTTATATATTAAATAACTGATTATCTACGCGTATAATTATACATATCTAATATTACTCGTTATAAGGAGTAATCTAAGAAATAATTGAAGGATATTTTCTACAAGACAGCCTAGCTGCGGGCTACGGAGTAAGATTCAAATAAATACTGTAATGTTTTGAGTTTTTGGGGTCTATTTTTAACACTATTTTACTTGAAATCGCATAACTCGTCTATTTGTCAATCTCTCCTTTTACCAATGTTCAAATTGTTGTTAAGAGGCTATTTACACACTACTGAGTAAACGTTTTTATTCCATTTTCTTTTTCATTTCATTATCTTTTTACATTATATTAGCTTCACTTGTAACTATGTAAGAAAATCTTGGAATCTTAATTTGACCCACTTCCCGGTCTCTGATTGAGCTGAAATTTTGCATGCACGTGTAAGTCAGATGACAATGCATGGTTATGTGTGTGACGTCATTCTAAATCCAACATGGCGGCATTACCAAGATGGGGGATCAATTATTTTTAATGCACCCCTACAATATGGGTATCAAAGGAAAGGGCTTGCAAGGAACACCTCGATAAATAATGTGACGTCACTCTTAATCAAATATGGCGGACTTTCCCAAGATGGTGGACCAATTGTTTATAATGCACCCCTACAATATGCTAGCAAATGAAAGGGTTTTTTAAGCTTGGTTTCTTAGTCGAAAAATAAATTAAAAGTATTTTTTTTTACCTTATTAAGTTTTTATCAAATGATCTAAAAAAAACAAAATAAACTTTTACATATAAAAGCTTGTCGCGAGATTTACTTACTTATAGAATACTTTTAAGGACAAGCTTTTACATGTAAAAATGTAATGTTCTTTCTTTCATTCTAAAAGTTTAATTTGTTATTTTTAGCGCATTTAATATAAGCTTGTATTAAAAAAAAAATACTTTCAATTTTTATAGTTCAACTGACGCGATGCTGACTATACGTATTGTTATTGTTTCATTTGACGGAATATTACCGCAGTTATGTCCATATTTGTAGCACCCCCGTGCTCGCTGTTTGTATAGCATTATGGAACAAATAATATACAGACGTAAATCCAAGTTGACAAATAGGCAGACATGTCTTATAATATCGGAATGGAAAGTAGCATTGAATTACTGTTGCGTAGACTGTATGAATAAGTTAGCTGTACGTTAATGGAAATAAACATTAGAATCGTATGTTAGTGGTTGAGATATGTTATAGATACAGCAATTCTAGTTAGTACAGTTATACTAGTTTATTAGAATGTATAATCCTTGTACAAAATTAACTTGTTTTTATGAACTGTTTATACGAACATTTTATAGTCTTGTAAATATGTAAAGAAGTGCATTTTTATGAGGTTCTGTGGGAATCGGACTAGGCTCGAAACAAATTTATAATATCTGTTAGTTTTTTATGCATTGTTTACCCTCCACGGAGTCGCGGCTACCCTATTCTCTTGATTTTATATCTTATTAGCTTCCGCCCGCGGCTTCGCCCGCGTGAAATTAGTTTTTGTCAATCCTGGTCACTTGTGTCTAAGATACCAAGATTCATGGTCTTATCATCAATCCCCTATTTCACCCCCGCACTGGTAAAAATTTCAAAATGCTAGAATAAACGATTTTTTGTTTCTTATGACGTGATATTTGACGAACTTGCATACTAACTTTCCCTAACCCTTTTTTCATTTCACTCCCTAGCTGGTCGAAATTTCAAAAATGCAAATGTTTAAATATAAAGTTTCATGGTTTCATCTCTTAAAATTAAGAAATCCCATACAAACTTTCAATTTCTATTTCAACCCCTTCATCCCTTTTTCTCGAAATAAAAAGTAGCCTATGTTCTGTCTCAGGGTCTAACGATTGTCTCCACCAAATTTCATCAAAATCGGTTGCGAGGTTTAAGCGGGAAAGCGTAACAGACAGACAGACAGACAGAGTTACTTTCGCATTTATAATATTAGTTGGGATGTCACACGTGGCGACTGTGCTTTTTGTAATGGTTAAGGCACATTTACTATAGGTGATCCTATTGGTATTATATAACAGTTATTATTAGCTGGGTATCTGCTTGTTTGTTAATTAATAGGAATAAAATATTTATTTTGAGACGCAGTTTGTCTTTTTATTCTAATAATCATATTACTACTAATATAAATACTGTTACAATTAAAAATAAGCATATATTACATTTGAAATAGGAATCAGTTATTATTATGGCGGGTTTTAGTGGGTAGGCTGGTCCTCTCAGACCGGAGAGCCCCACATGGTGCATTAGGAGCATTTTCCCTTGCAAAAAAGGAGTCAGTTATTCTTGTATGAATGATCATTATGTTCTTTCATTTTTATTCTAATAATTAAATTAGTATTAGTAATTTTATCTTTATTTTTATAGGTTATTAATTATTCAAATTCTACTATATTCAAATTCTGGCCATAAATACTGTTTCAATTAAAAATAAACAAAATACTACATTCAAATCGAATGGCTGTGATAGCCATTACTCAAAGTAGGTTTTGCTCCATGCAAAGTAATTTATTTAAACGAAGAGAATGGATTTTCAGTATGGACGACATTTTTTACAATTGAAGTATATTTTAACAAGCAGAATGAACACGCTTATGATAAAAGCCTTTAAGAAGGTTCCCGATTAGTCCACTGGGTACGACGTGGATATTATCCGACCTCAGTGATGGTTTGGTGGGGTGTTAGCGATGGAGTAGTAACTGAGCTTTATTTTCATGTAAGATTCATATATTAATATTCTTGAGAAGGTAGTTAAGGCCTTTGACAACACAAGCTACAGCGCCTGGTCATAATGCTTGATCAACCCGAACCTGGTTTGAAACGAACGTTCAGAACCATAACCGAACACTGGCCGTCAATTAATCCCTATATATATCCCATAATTTCAGTCTCTCATGTCTGATTGTTTATTGTATTAGTCTATTTTAATCTAACATTACCAAAATGATGCATTGATTCGTCGTTGCATGATTTTCTATTCGACGACCTCCGTAGTCGGGTGGTTAGTATACCGGCTGCAAGGTCCCGGGTTCAAATCCCGGTGGGGCAGATGTTTGCGTGATGACCTTTGCCATGGTTGATATTATATATTTCTATGAAAAATATTTATATATGTATGTAAAATATATGTATCCGTTACCTTAGATCCCATAACATAAGCTTTACAGTGTTTACTTTGGGCTAGGGTAATTGGTATATCCCGATCGAAGAAGGCGGCGCCGGGGTTCGGTAGCACAGGCGCGCGGAAGTTGCGCCCGCGGATACGGCGACCCGGGAGGGACTACGCCCCTTCCGTGGCCGGGGCCATCGTCGCTGGAGGAGATCGGGGGAGGTAGTGTAGCCACCCGAGGAGGGCTCCCCTGTATCGGCAGGGAAGTGGCTCCCTACATGCCAGAGGAAGGCCATCCCTGAGGTTTTAAATGGGTAGGCCTCCCCCTTCTGAGGACGAAAGTCGCACATAACCGCCGCCACAGCCGGAGTATGCAATTTAATGCATTTTCCTCAGGGGACAAAAAAAAAGGGTAATTGTTAGATATAAGTATAAGAAATATTTTATATACAAATATTTACGAGTATATTAAAAATGATTCGGGAAAGCATAATTCGTATGCTAACTGTACCTTGATGAGATTTTTGGAAGCTATTATTTGTGTTTCAAGTTTCGTGATTGGGTATCTCCTGTCTCTGAATTTTCCTTTGGTATTAGTGTAACAAGAAACTTAATTTAATATAATATGGCATCCGTCATTCGCCACGTAATAAAGGTAAGTCACAATGTAACTTTGTCACTATAGCTAAGGTAAAATATGCCACAAACATAATTGAGTTAAGAAACTGCTGAATAGGCGCGCGAAATCTCAAGAATCAAATCCCGTACCTTAGAAAGTTAGGCATATTATACATCTGACTGCATACGAAAGGTATTCGGAGCGTACCTGTCCAAATAATTGTACTTAAAAGAATTATTTATTATTAGATCGCTATATTCTCCAGCAAATGTGAAGGTTAGACGTTCACGATGGGTCTATTAAGATAGCTCAAAGGCAGCTAAAGGTCAATGAATAAAGCCATGTTTATAGTTTGCATGATTGAATCAGAAGTGATATTCACATAAGAACCAGTGCTACTGATAGCCCAAAGAATTACGAAACTTAAGTGACATTGGGCAGTGTAAATTGTTTCACCTGATAGTAGCTTGGACAGAAATGTCCTAGAGTTTCAAGTATACACCAGGGAACACTACTGTGTCTTGTACCACAAGGTTGGACCGATGATTTGGCGAGGATCGTAGGTGTTAGCAGGTGCAGAACCAATCCGTATTTAGATATTTGGAGAGAGATTATCCAGCTATGGGCGTCTTTTAGTTGCAAAGTTAGATTTCTAAGCAACCTGTTATGATTTTTTACTTGAATGTTGATACACTGTTACTTTATAAAGTAAAGGATGAACTGTGAAGTTATAGTCGGAGGCCTACTGGATTTTTTATGGCTATTTTATTATGGACAAAAGGATTTATTATTAGGAATATGATTTATTGATGAAGTTTCATACCTCTAAATATAAATAAAACCACGATTTATGTATCACAAAAACAGTAAATACGATCAATATTAATATGACCAAAATGTCAACTTAAAAAGTTTGGAATTGCTGTATTATTAAGAGACGCGGCCATTGGTGCAATATTTCCCCGTATGTCACGCACCTCCAGCGCCTAGAAGCTGTTAAATAATGCTCCATTGTAATCGAGTTGACGTTCCATCCCTCACCGCGGCGACCCGCAGCGTTCGTTATTAATCGGCCCTTACTGGGGAAATTATATCGTGTTTATCACGATCGGGTAGCTCAGAGAAAATCTGGCGATACGGAGGAAAGAAAATAATTTTTCGCCGTCCGCAAGCGGCTGTGATCGATAAACCTATCGACAAAAAGGCTACTCTATACAATTTTGTTCACAGATACTAGCTGTGGGCAGTGATTTATCAGAAAATCGCAACTTTTTTTATACTCAAAGAATAGTAATACAGTGGAGGAGCTTTCTATGATTCAGCCTGGTATTTTCGTTTTCCAAAGGAAACTATTTTTTTTCTGCAGCTAAACAATATAGAGAATCCTTTGGTTTCTTATCCGTGAGTTACTCGCTCTAAGTAAAATCACATGCTAAATAAGCGATTACACCTCTGCTTTCAACATTGACTAAAGTACGTATCGTAATACGTTGTTAAATCTAGAAATATAAGAGAGGGTTTTATTACCATTGGTGTTATACGGGGGCGCTTTGTACTTATCCTTTATCATTGCTTTTATCTCTATCTGTTTTATCGTGAAGTTAAACCCCCTATTGGTTTTACCTGACGATGAAGCAGATAATGCTTTTACAGCCTTTTTTAAATATATTAGGAAATATTTTTTTAAGAATTTTTCCGATAACTCGTCACTTGATTGATGTCAACATTATTATGGGCTTACACTTCTGGCCATGGTCGTTTTATTTTTGATGGGCTTGATATGGATTAGGAGTTGCCAGACAGTTCTACTGCATTAGTACAAATAGCGCACAGCAATTAGTCTTTTGAGTCGGTCTCTGAGTGCCCCGTGGTATAGTTAAAGCAATGTGCACTGGATATTCGATACCTAAGGTCAGTTGACAAGGTCGTGCTTAAACAACACTCGCTTCAGTCAATAGTACCCATTTGCGTAATGGCAAATGGGTACTATTGACTGAAGCGAGTGATACGGTTTCAAGAACTAGAATTAGGGGGTACAATTACAAATCCTCGCTGGTTCACCGTGCTAAATCTGTACCCCTGCACCACCTGTACCTCTCAGATAATATAATGTGTGTTATCGTTTTTTTTTTTAATTATCTTTCATGCGCCCTACGAACTTTATTTGCAACTTAAATTGTGAGAATGTAACCGTTTATAATACTTTGAAGTATAAAAAACCTATAACTGTGTTTTATGCACATTTGTTTTACATTATTGGTATTTATGTTTTGTATTCAACACCAATTCTTACCATTTTAAGTGCTTGAACACAAACGGATTGTGGTCCTTCGAGTCGTATATATTTTTATATCCAAATAATATTTTATAAAAATATTTCTAGTATCTTATTATTATTTGTAAATATTGTATATTTAATATAGCAGTTATCTTGTTCTTGTTTAGGTTATTAATGGCAGTAGCAGACGCGTCAACATTTTTTTCATGTTGAAATTTAGAACCTCATCTACAACTTCTCACATAATGCTATAAAATTTTAACTCCTCCCTCACCCTTAATATTTAATGTAATATATGGGTGGCGCTTTAGTGTACGTACACCGACAAAGCCATTAAAAACAGCTCTTACCTTGTTATTTTTACTTCTTGTTGCATTTCTTGCTATCGATTTATAATTCAAAGCGCTTTTAGAAGCACAGTTGCTGTATTCCCAATATCCTCGTCCCCATGTTAATGTTACGAAGCCAAAGATTTTGTGAGCACTGAAATATTTAAAGGCTCACCCTTCCCCCTGACCACTTTGTGCGCCAGGTAAAAAAAAATGAAAATATTTTACGAGCCGTCGAGCATCGCTCTGAAACATTAAATAGGTGTTTAATTATTCACACCCTGCGAAATAGCGGATTGGTGTGCTTTAGAGTCTGTAGAAAAGAGTATTTAATGCTGTCAACTTGAAAATTGCTTTTTCCATAGCAAAGCAATATGCTTATCGGCTACTGGGCGGCCTCTAGTTGCGAGCCCATTTTGCGATGTCAATCTTTATTCACGTCATCCATAAACTCATTCTTAAAGTTTTAAATACCATTTATAATCTGCGGTTGCCTATGCAAGTTTATTAATAAATAAGATGTCTTAAGTCGAATAAATGACCACTATGGCCGTTCGTCCGACGTTTTTTTTTTATTTCATACGGTGGCAGACGAGCAAATGGCCCACCTGATGGTAAGTGGTAACCATCGCTCATGGACATCTACAGTGCCAGGGGCACAGCTGAGCCGCTACCTACCTGGAGAGAAATACTCTTTTTAAGCCTCGTTTGAAGTTAGACATATCGTAGCGCTCCGGAAACATCGCAGCTGGGAGCTCATTCCAGAGTTTGCATGTACGCGGAAGGAATGAACGCTGAAACCGAACTGTACTAGACAAGATCGGTTCCAGGTGATATGGATCAACTCTACTGCAGTGGCGGGTGGTGCGATGATAAAAAGGTGACGAAGGTACCATTGCAAATAGTTCCTCAGAGCACTCTCCGTTAAAGAGCCTTTAAAGAACACACAGAGAGCCAAAGTCTCTCCGCTGCTCCAAGGTCTCTGTTGAGGCCGTATTTTAATTGTGACAAGTTACATATAATTGTTGCAAGAGTTTTTAGACCTATATTAGTATTTGATATTAATTTCAATTTGATATTTCCAGGGAAAAAAGATTCTTGACCGCCGGGCACTTAGATGTGCAACGTGTAAGTGTAAATTATCCGTTTTTTTGCTCCAAAGTATGGATACAAGTAAAAAGTGTTAAAAATAAATAAGTAAATTTGCAAATCATCTAAAGCATTCCGTTTATGATAAATAGCGTTTATTAATAACAAGTCGGATAACTATTGTTATGAAGTTAGCCGGAATGCCTTTTAACTTCCTTGTTCGTTAAGTACTTATGCTGGCGTTGTACGGAAACACTTAGATGCACAACAAAAGGGATAGGCTCAGCTACAGAACTAGTGCTAAAAACCATTGTATCCCTCCTGAAAGTTTCCATTGTGCTAGAATAAACGTTGAATCACTGCACAAAACGCGAGTCACTAGAAACGCTAAAAGGACGCGGTCTTAACGTAGCGAAGAGGGTAAAGGTTATTTTAGCGGAAGACGACATATTAGCTAACTTTGTTTAGCGTAGTAAGTAGCAACAGTAAATTCAGACTTGTATGGCAAACAAATCTCTACACTGCATCTTTATCAATGAACGCGTGTTGCTGTCTTGCGCGGACACAGCAACAGGAGGTCAAGATTCACATAGAGTTTCAGACATACTCTTTGATCCATCCTTCTTATTATTTATATTAATCGCGTATATTTGGATCATCTTCGGAATAGTTTTAGGACTTTTTTACATATTTATCTTAGCATCACTTAAGTGGTTATAACACGTTTCTGAATTCATTATCTGTAATTCAGAGCCTGATTTTTTGCAACCAACCAAATGTATTCTCGTGATAGTGGACAAAAGGCGACTGAGCCTTCTGAATGCGATAATACTATCCTGAATTCAATTTTCGAATGTTCATTCCAGAAAATGCATATTTTTTCAGATGTTACCTTTCTGAGTGCAAATAAATTACTCTATAATCTGATTAAGGATCAGATTATTAATACCGGAAGGTGTAATAAAACCATTGTGTTTTTAGGATTCCGCACTCTGTACCAAATAAACAGAACCCTTAAAGGATCACTTCGATATCCGTTTGTGAGTCAAGACCTTTATTTTAAGAAAACGTGGAGTTGTCAAGTTGTAATTAATATCAAATAGGTCTGCGAAAAACAAATTTTTAAGTATACCCGATCAAAAGATACGGCTTTTATGGCGTATGTTTTGACAAAATAGACAATAGAGTCTTGGTCTGTGGTAATAAAATGATATGTTGTTTTGTACATGGATAGTGTATACGGTTAGAATTAATTATTAACAGGAATAATTAGATAAGAATCATAACTTTTCTTTATTTTTAACATAATAAATTATTATTTTTAATGTGAAAGTCACGTGACTACAAACGCCAATCACAGCGCGTGACGTCATTTGTCATTGTCACTTGTCACGTACTACTTGTTTACGTTGTTTGTGATTTCGAAACCTCGTTTATTTCTTGCATATTCTCTGTGATTTAGTTTTAGTCGTTTGCTTGAAGTAAAATTTCAGTTTATTTACGATGGCCAAGAAATTCATAAGAGCTGATAGTTCAAATTTGCCACGTATCGACGTCATGATGGTGGCAGAATTGTTCGCTAAAAACCTTGATTTTATCTAATCGGAATTCAGAAATGTAAAAACTGTCGCGTAAGTATCATTACACACATGAAAAGTGAAAAGTGACCCATGGTTGGTTGCAATGTAACCTTAAATGTATTGTTTTTGTTTTAGATCGTGCAAATGCATACTTACATCAAAATGATCTTCACAAAAGTAAATCATCGACTTTATTGATTGATTTTTGCAGTCTCGTCTTGCTAGTACCATCCATTTTTTTCGCATATTTATATCATGAGGCACAGGTATAAATAGTTTGGCCGACTTCGGGCCGGTGCTTACGCTTGCCGAGCTTGGGGTGGCATGTGTCGTGCGGGCGATCCGCCGGCTGGGTTTAGAAATAGCGCCTCACAAAACCGAGGCGCTATGGTTCCACGGCCTTCCGAGGCGCCGGGAACCACCCAGCTGCCGGATCCGGGTGGGTGACGCGGTGGTCCCGGTGGGGCCGTACATCAAGTACCTGGGCCTCACCCTGGACCGCCGCTGGAGCTTCGAGGAGCATTTCGTGCGGTTGGTCCCCCGAGCCAAAAGGGTGGCGGGCGCATTGCATCGCCTGCTGCCCAATCTCGGTGGACCGAGGGATGGAGTTCGCCGCCTGTACGAGGGCGTCGTGCGATCCGTGGCCATGTATGGGGCTCCCGTGTGGTCGCAAGACTGCGCGAGGTCCCCCCGCTGCAGAGCTCTGCTACGGAGCCTGCAGCGGATAATGGCCATACGGATCGTGCGAGGCTACCGTACAATCTCGTACGAGGCGGCGACGGTTCTGGGACGCTCCCCCCCATTCGACATCCTGGCCGACATGTACGCGGCGACGTATGCGTCGCGGCGTGTCGGCCGGGAGGGCGATGGGGGGAGCGCCCTGGAACCCGCGCGCGAAGTGCCTAAGCGGGAGTGGCACCGACGGATTGTGGCGGTCTGGCGTGCGCAGCTCGAATTACGGATCTGCGCGCGCCAGCGGGCCGTCGGTGCCGTACTCCCGCACCTCGAAGCTTGGCTCCACGGGAAGGAGGAGGTCACCTACCGATTGACTCAGATACTCACCGGGCACGGCTGCTTCGGTGAGTATCTGTGTCGAATAGGACGGGTCGCCGGCGGGCGCGAGTAAGTCGCGACTGCTACGGCGACCCGGGATGGACCACGCCCCTTCCGTGGCCGGGGGGCGTCGTCGGTGGAGGAGACCGGGGGAGGTAGCAAGCCTCCCCCGAGGAGGGCTCCCCTGTGTCGACGGGGGAGCGGATGCATTTTCCTCAGGGAAACAAAAAAAAAAAAAAAAAAAAAAAAAGGTATAAATAGTTTGTCAGGTGTCTTATTTGTATTATTTTCGCACAGGGGAACTGAACAATACTGATAATATTTAATTGCACTCATTTTCGATATAGATTACGAAATATAACCGAACGTTTACACACGCTGTATCAATGAGCAAGTTATCTCTATGTATGATAAATTACGTCATAATTGAGATATAATAAAAGAGTGGTGGCGCGAAATTCAAATGTGAAAAATAATTATCAATTTTTTAACAAAGAATAAAGTAATTTCAGTAGGAAAATATTTTTAGCAGCTTCTTAGATAAGTAAACAATAGGTTTAAATGGTTTTCATGAAACAGTCGAAGACCCTATTGCAAAGGAAACAAAACCTATAGGATACTAGCCACTGAATGCAATATCATGCAATTTAATATGACATGTCAATGAATAGACGTGACCTATCAATTGAGCAAAATGATGGAATCCCAAAATTGATATTGCAAGAAAAATACAATTCCAACTTTTTTTCTGTCATTTTTCTAACATTCGAATAATATTTTTGCTATTCTTAACAAAGACGAATAGGTGATTATTAAAACCTCTTCACCCGTTCTTGACGTAATACGACTGTGCATTGTAGATGCTACGTTATTAAAAAAACATATGAATAAGATAGATAAAACTTTATTTAACTTGACTTCATCACACACAAATACAAAGGACTTAAAATTATACAAACTTAACAATTACACAAAGAAACTAAATTGTGTGCTCTGCAGAAGTGCAAAAGGGTCGTAGCTCAGTGACTGAAATTTACTCACATCAGGATGTGAGCAAAGCACTGGTATTCTGCTACCACCCGAGGGTTTCTTAGCAGGAAATTACAAAGGTGTTATAGTGACTTAAATCATTTTTCAATAAATTTTTATGTAACTTTTTACCTTTTCACTTATTTAGGTTTCTGCTATAAATTTTTTTATCTACGATTGTAGTGGCTACGCATCCATTCAAGATAGCAAATTCACTGAACAGCACAACGTCGAGTGATGGCAGGCGCTTACGTCAATGTTATTTTTAACCAACATCTACCGCCTCATTACCACCTACTACTACCTTTCTTTTTTTGTTTAAATGTCATTCCATTAAGATCGCATTATGTTATAACACGAAATACATCATTATCAAAGTTTTCGGGTTTTACTTTAAAATAAATAAGACTCGCATATGTCTCAAGCGAAGACATGTAGTATAAATTGTTTTTAAAATTATTTATTTATTTATTTATTAAGGAACAACAACAGCCAACTAATGTATACATTTATACTAAATACATTTTTAAAGTAACTTAGGCCAAAACAGTTTTTCACAATGTATAACAATTCATTATTTTATTTTTTTCATATGATGACTAAAACTAGGCTTGCCTGTAAAATATTAGAGAAAACATAATATACAATATTATGGAGATGTTGATACTAAATTATTAATAATATTGTAGCTATTACTTATGAAAAACTTCATACAATGTTTACGCAGTTTATTAAGGGAAGGAATAATTTGAATAATTTGATGAATATTATTAGTACCATAATTTTACATACTACAAGAATAACATATTTTAATCAAATTTAATCATAATTTAATATAATAATCATAATAAAAAAAAATATTAATATCAAAAAATTGAAAATATTTCTATAAAAAATATTGCAGATACTTTTCTTCTATGTTGGATGGCTTTGCTAGTTACGAGTAATCGAGTAGTAACTGTAGCCCAACTCTAATAGCAGAACTTATTTTTACCCTATCTGTTGCTGGCATTCAATCCGCAGCCTTATTGTGGATAAGCCCTTATAGCGTGCTGTGAAAAACATTATCTGGCCTCCGCCAGCATTGTCTCTGAATAGCGTCGCCTGTATTGTTCCTTAGCATCTGGCAGGCGGCGAGATACGTACTCGGCCATTGTCCAAAATGCATGTAGTCTCACCCCGTTGTTATTAAAAGCCATAATAAAACAAATAAAGTATATTGTGTAAGAAATATTTTATTTTATTTATATAAGATGGCATAGATATGAAAATTAAAAAGATTTGGGCTAATAGGAACATCGCCAAAACTACGAAGACGAGACTCGTTTATTGCCTAATATTCTCCATCTTTCATTCATTCATTTTTTGACGACCTCCATAGTCGAGTGGATAGTACACCGGTTTTATGGTGTCGCCATCTCTGAGGTCCCGGGTTCGAATCCCGGTGGGGGCAGATGTTTGTGTGATGAATGCGAGCATTTGTACCTTAGTCATGGTTGTTGATATATATTTCAATAAAAATTATTTATATATGTATAATATATGTATGTCTATCCGTTGCCCTAGATCCCATAGCACAAGCCTTTACAAAGCTTACTTTGGGCTAGGCTAATTGGTGTAAGTGTAACAAATATTTATTTATTTATTATTTATTTATTTATCTTTCTATATGCGTCGGAGACATGGACTCTTCGTGAGACCGAGAAGAAGAAGGTTGATGCGTTGGAGATGTGGTGCTGGAGACGGATGCTAGTATCATGGACAGAATTTCGAACAAACGACTCCATATTAAAGGAACTCAGTATCAGACGGCACCTATCTACCACAGCGCAGTTACGCATTATGACCTTCTTTGGCCTGTGTGATGACTGACGTGGTGAAGGCACCAGGCCACGTGGTAAATCACCAATGAGATGGACAGACCAGATCAAGGCCGCGACTAAGCGCTCGGTCTGCGAATGTACCCAGAAGGCTGCAGTCCGGAACAAATGGCGCCGTATTACCAAGAGCATCACTCGTAATGACTCACAATAATGATCACGACCACTCTGGCAAGAGTGTACCGACTAAGAAGAGATATCAAAGCTATAGCATAAGATATATTTAAATTACACTGAGGGGCGATCGCACTAATAAATCGCAAGCGAAACGCAACCGAACCGTTCGGCTTAACCAATCCGAACGCCACAATATCACGTCATCTGTTCGATGACGTGATAGTCTAGCTTTCGGATTGGTTGAGTGGAACGATTTGGTTTCGTTTCAGCTGCGATTTGTTAGTGCGATTGCCCCCCAGTTCTTGGAACATCGAAAGTTAATTGTAAAATTTATTTATCAGGTATCAGGTTAAATATTCCCCTACAACGCCTGAGGACGGCCATCGCTGAGATTTTTAGTAGGTAACCACCGGCTCTCCGCAGCTAGGGTATGCAATTCAATGCATTTTCCTCAGCGGAAAAAAAGGTATCAGGTTGCAACAATGGGTTAAGAGCGTTGGTAGGGCAATAGTTTCAGCACTTATTTTTTAAATGCGTTCAAAACTTACGCCATACCCACTAGTCCGCCATGGTTGACTAGTGGCCGTTTTCACCAACTTTACCTTAGCTTAGGCAACTCCTAAGAGACATGCTGTCTCACTCTTTTCAGTTAATATAAAAAGTGACAGCATGTCACTTAGGAGTCGCCTAAGCTAAGACAAGGTTGGTGAAAACGGCCATGAATCTACCTCCCAACTACTCGTAAGTTGGGGTGCAAGGAGGTGTATAATCTGTGTCGTCACTTCTTTATTTTTTTTTATGCGTATAAAATATTTGTTTCTACGTATTCTACGTATATATATTTGTTTCTACGAAAAATTCCCCGCACCTCGAAGCTTGGCTCCACGGGAAGGAGGAGGTCACCTACCGATTGACTCAGATACTCACCGGGCACGGCTGCTTCGGTGAGTATCTGTGTCGAATAGGACGGGAGGGATCGACACATTGCCACCACTGTGCATCCGACCTTGACTCGGCCCAGCACACGCTGGCGGAGTGCCCCGCGTGGGCCTCCGAGCGCCGAGTCTTGGTCGCAGAGATCGGGCGAGATCTGTCTCCGCCAGCATTGATTGCGGCAATGCTGGCGGACGAGGGAGGCTGGAGGGCTGTGGCCTCCTTCTGTGAAGCAGTGATGCTCCAGAAGCAGGCGGCGTCGGGCTCAGTAGCACAGCTGCGGCGCCGCCGCGGGTCGCCGGCGGGCGCGAGGAAGTCGCGACCGCTACGGCGACCCGGGATGGACCACGCCCCTTCCGTGGCCGGGTGGCGTCGTCGGTGGAGGAGACCGGGGGAGGTAGTAAGCCTCCCCCGAGGGCTTACTACCTCCCCCGAGGAGGGTTCCATGAGTCGACGGGGGAGCGGAGGCTGGGGGTTCCCGGAAGAAGCTTGATGTTCCCGGGGGCTCCCTACATGCCTGAGGATGGCCATCCCTGAGGTTTTTAGTGGGTAGGCCTCCCCCTTCTGGGGAGGAGAGCCCCACATAACCGCCGGCTCGCCACAGCCGGGGTATGCAATTTAATGCATTTTCCTCAGGGGAACAAAAAAAAAAAGGTTGAAGATCATCATAAGAACTCCATTTTTTATGAAGTTTGGTCAGAAAAACGCAACTATATATTTCAGCTGTTTTTGATGAGATAATGAGGAGACAAGACTGCAATTGTTTTTTATCTATATATCGATGCCTTCTTACAAAAGTATGATGTATCATATCACACAAACAAAAACAATCGTGAAGTTGGCCAGGAAGAACTTAAAGTCTTTGACTTTTCACATTTCATAGCATTTTTAATATTCAACGAATTATACTACATTGTTAAGCCAAACTTTACTCACTTATATATGTATGTTGCATCATCCAATTTAGAAATAATTACAGATTTTTTAAAATTGATTAAGAATGAAGCAATTTTACGAATTTGTATATGACTTGGCATTTTGTACATAATATGCAAAATAAATGTATAACTAAAATAAACAACGAATGGTATTATCAATAGTAGCGGATATACAAAACATATTCATTTCATATTTATAACATCTATTTCCCAGTTTTGCGCTAATATATTTGAACACTTATTCTACTATTTTTGACGAAGCTGAATCCATTGTGATATAACTAGTAGATATGACTTTATAGAAGTTCTATCGATTACACATCCACACACCCATTCCCATATATGTATATAAGGGAGAATTTATAAAAAAAGCAAATCAATAACAGTTATGGAAATTGCAATATTTAAGATATATATTTCTTAGAAAATCAAAAACGTTTTTGATCCCATTTTTTCATATCTGTCTTGTTGTTAGTTCCCAAAAACTATAATATAAATAATAATAATAAAATGTATTTATTCAAGCCCCAAAAATAGTTTAAAATACTTATGTCAGTCATATTAAAATGTAAATGGCTTATAATTTATCGCAGTGGTTTAGTCCCCTGACTTTTATACTAGGTCAAGAATTTAATGCATTTTCCTCAGGGAAACAAAAAAAAAAAAAAAAAAAAAAAAAAAAAAAAAAAAAAAAAAAAAAAGGTCAAGCCTGTATTACAAAAGCCAGTGGTTCGGTTACATAAGTAGCATTTCTAAGTTAATGTACGATGAGATAGACGTAACACGGGACATCTGAGACTTAAGACTAAAAACAATAATAATAATAGAGAAAATAATAAAAAAATAAATAAATAAAGTTATGATAAATGAACTAAAACAATAATTCATATTCACAAAACATATTTCGATTTACATTTTTAATTAAATACTTCAGTACGATCTGCACATTGATTGCTATCGCCCAAATTCAATTTGTCTCTAATTTCCATATTTGCTTTCAATATTGGATTTCAAGTGGCGAACATCGGCTTTGGAGATATAAATCATATCAAATTCATATCACTCTCCCTTTAATCTTCCTATTAAGCCCTTACTGATAAAATGGAGTCTTGTCAACCTATTTACGTAATACGTACGAATTAAAAAATAAATAATAAATAAATAAATAAATAAAAAATAAAAAAAAAAAACTTTTTTCGGTGGAATGATCGTCGCATATTATATATTGTGTTAACTTGTTAGAAGGTATATTATGACTAATGAGGGTTTTTCCGAGTGACAGATTGACGAGATCTCAAGATGACGTGTACTATAGTCTGTAGTCACATTTCATATATTAAAAAAGGTGTTTCTAAATTACCATAGATTGTAACAACACTTACACATATTTTTCATTATATTATTATTTTTTATTTTCGCTACGAATCACACAGTTTTGCGAATAAAATGTTTGCTTTAAAATATCAAATAAAATGATAAAAATATTGTTTCAATGACGACCTCTATAATCGAGTGGATAGTGCACTGGTTTCAAGGTGTCGCCATCTCTGAGGTCCCGGGTTCGAATCCCGGTGGGGGCAGATGTTTGTGTGATGAATGCGAGCATTTGTACCTTAGTCATGGTTGTTGATATATATTTCAATAATAATTATTTATATATGTATAATAAATGTATAATAATGTCTATCCGTTACCCTAGATCCCATAGCACAAGCCTTACAGAACTTACTTTGGGCTAGGTTAATTGGTGTAAGTGTAACTAATATTTGTTTATTTATCATTATTTATTAAATAAAATTAATATAATTTTGATTGATCAGAGGACGTTATCTGTATTCTATCATGACAAAAATTAACTATAAATAATTTGTAATAATTATTATAAAGTAATAAATATTGAAAAAGAAAGCTGTGTGTATTTAATATTTTGGATTTGTTATGAAGGATAGGAAGAAAATTTATTAGATCTCGGATGAGGTCCGCTGATCTTTTCTGAGATCTTTCTGCAATGTAAATAAGAAACTAACACTTATGAGACTTGAGTATAAATAAATAGTTATACTACGACAAATTAATTAAAAAGATGTATGATGTGAGTGTGATGTGATGTTTACTCCAAGAAAATACAAAAAAAAAACAAAAAACAAAAAACTGCAATCTTCGGACTTTGTATCAGAAGATTGCAGGTTCGTGTCCTGTCACGGTCGCCAGATATTGAAATACCGCTGAAATATGGGATGCTAAATGAACTACACTATGATTGGCGAACATTAGTGGGATAGAAATAAATTCCCGTATTCACAATACAACGTCTTTAATTGCAATGCCAAATATGAAAATGACATGACTTGTCATATTAAGTTTAAAAGAATAATAGAGGTAATAAAACAGCGTTCGTCAACAATGTATATTTTTACTGACGCCCATAGGCTTGCTCGACTGAATTTCACCAAAGAGTAATTGGATTTTGATTGGTCAAATTCAGTATTTGTTTACGAATAAACATTTAAATACTTGACTTCAGTATATAGAAGTACAGAAGTCTTAAAAAAGATGGTCATGTAATCCCAAATAGAGAATCAGGATGAATTTCAGTTTATGATTGATGCTGTATAAAATTAGGATGTCGTCGGAGAGTTGTGCTGTCTACTTCTTCGGGTTGACGGCTTAAATTATATCAACATGTTAGAAAATGTAATCTTACCCAGAGTGAGTGTTTACCCGAAGAACGAACTGTAACGATTTCACTTGATTCAAGATAAATTCATAATGAAAGCATCGTTGGAGCTTGGTTTCGTTTATGCAAATGTAAGAGTGGTCTTTTAGATCTAAATTCTGCAGAAAATGCCTAGGATCTTATGGTTCAGAGTTGATTGAATATCAAAGAATAAGACATGCTCTTGAGAGTCACTGTAATTTAGTGTGAGAGGAAATGCGAGGAAATATTTTATTGAAATAATTTTGATTCAAAATAGATATTTTTTCTAGTCGTAAGTATGTGTATTATACATCTATGACGTATGTAATCATATCAGTATATTCTTATCAAGTACGCATCGTTTTGAAATGGCAGAATATCAATATTTCATTATTTTAGTCAATAAATGCCCACTGTTGGACATATAGGCCAGTCATTAAAGCCTGAAACCCGAAACAAATTACTAACTCGCTAAAATGTTTAGAGGTCACTAAGGAGGGTGAAATACCTTACCGTGTGATTTTGCAGCGCTCTGTACGGAAAGGGTTGAAAAGGGGTTAAAGGGTTTTTTGTTAATAACATTGTCAAAAAAATTAGTAACACGCTGCAAATTTCGCTTCGCCCGCGTGAAATTAGTTTTTGTCAATCCTGGTCCCTTATGTCTAAGGTACCAAGATTCATGGTCTTATGCTCAATTCAACCCCTATTTCACCCCCACACTGGTAAAATTTTCAAAATGCTACAAACGATTTTTTGTTTCTTATGACGTGATATTTGACGAACTTGCATACTAACTTTCAACCCTTATTTCACCCCCTAGCTGGTCGAAATTTCAAAAATGCTAGATTAAATGTTTAATGATTTCTTATCAAGTCCTTAAATATAAAGTTTCATTGTATTATCTTTTAAAATTACCAAATCCCATAGAAACTTTCAACCTCTATTTCAACCCCTTCATCCCTTTTTTTTTAAATAAATAGTAGCCTATGTTCGGTCTCAGGGTCTAAAGATTGTCTGTACCAAATTTTATCAAAATCGGTTGCGAGGTTTAAGCGGGAAAGCGTAACAGACAGACAGACAGACAGACAGAGTTACTTTCGCATTTATAATATTAGTTGGGATATATCCGTCTCTATCCGTTACCCTAGATCAATTTTTTTTTTTCCTCAGGAGAGGAGGCTTGCAGTTGAATCGCGAAAGCGCACCCCGCCATGTGCCCCGTATGGTCCTACAGAACTCGGAGGGGTTTTAGTGGGTAGGCCGGTCCTCTATGACCGGAGAGCCCCACACACGGCCGCGCCTTGCCAGCGCGGTGTCATGGTGCATAGGGTCACATTCCCCCCCCCCCCCCCAAAAAAAAAGGAGAGTAGGCTGAGTATCCTCATGGATACCACTGCAACGGCAAGTGCAACGGTAATTATGTCAGACTCCTGGCGAATCGAGGCGGCTCGACCCGACAGACCTACCGACTAAACTCAACCTAGCCTTGGCCATAAGGGCCTTACGGCTTGAATGGAGACATAACACAAGCCTTACATAGATTACTTTGGGCTAGGTTAAATGGTGTAAGTGTAAGTAATATTTATTTATTTATTATTTACACTAATAGCACAAGACAGTACAAATATTTGTTTTTCATCGTTTCCATTTTGTAGTATATCTATTTTATCGTTTGTCTTCTATTTTTTGAGTTTTATTACTTAATAAAAACACAAGTAAATAATTTTAAATCCAAATAATTATTAAATTTAGAATTTCGGTCTATAATCGTTTTATTCTGCAAAACGATCCGAGGAGCTTAGAATATTTACACTGGCAACAGCACACGTCGTTGGTTAGCGAAGGGCCTGAGTTAATACGCCAAGTGATTTAATTTTTAATTAGCTAATTAATTGTAGCAGGTCAGCAAAGATGGCGACCTGACCCTTACAATTTTATTACAGCTGTTAAAGCTTGTGGTTACCGGCTAGATTTTCTCCCAAAATTGTTAATTATTTATATTTTATTCCTTTCTTGTGTTTTATGCGACGTAAAACATAAGAAGGGCGGAATCTTATTTTTAACTAGTTGTTAGTTCTTCTCTCGTCACACAAACGAATCTGCGAAGATGTAAATTAATGCTAAATTTGACATATCTGCAGTTTAATATATTTGTGAAAATAAATAATATATATGCTGTGAAAATAAATAACATTCAGGATTGCGATTGGATTACCATATTGATTCCTTAACCAACAGACTTAGCTCTGCAGCACACGCAATAAAAAAGCGAGACAACTTACTGATGTTGAAACGGCAAGTTTGGTTTATTTTAGATATTTTCATAGTATCGTTTCAGATGGATTAATATAGTATACGCTGCGAATACAGAAAATATTTATATACTACAAAAATAGTAGTTCGCGCTATATATAAATTAAAACCAAGAGATTCTCTGACAGAGTTATTTAAAGAAAATAATATTATTTTGATGAAAGCAAGTATAATTTTGATAAACATTTTCAAATTGAACACGAGAAATAAAAATAAGCTTGCCGTTTCAACATACAGGCTGCAAAATACTAGAGGCTATTTTATGAAAATTATTACTATTTTATACAAAAAAATTCCAGAAAATCTTACCGATTTGCCTTTTCACAGATTTTAATCATTTGTCAAAAAGATACTTATGAAAAATGGTTAATTATACTGTTAAGATAACTTCATGATAACAATACTTGGGTTTAATTTTTAAGACTGAGTAGCTACGTAGCCAAATATTTTGACTGTGAAAGAAAACATCGTTAGTCAACCTACAATACAACTACTAATATATTCAAAGACGAACCTGAAGAAGAAGAACCTGGGCCAGGGTAGTTGACAAAGGTCTAATCGCCGTAACATATTTAGGGTAGATTCGTGCCTACTCTAAAGTGTGATGATAACACATTCTCGATAAGATGTCATCGTCCTTATCATCATCAATACTTAGACATGTACATAGTATTGCCTTAAGCCAGGCTTAAAGGAGCCAATCCTTTGGCAGTCCTGATATACGGTGGAAGCGAGTTCCAAAGACTGCATGAGCTACAAAAGAATAGGAAACGTAACTGTAGTTACAGGCTGGAGCGGTACGCAAGTACTTAAGGTGATATCTACTGACAACTTTTGTTGGGTTATCAGTGTTGTTTTATAGAATACGTGGAATTAAATAGAAGATTAAAGAGGAAATAGAGTATTCTTGTTTTGTTTTTTCCTTTAGGAGAGGAGAAGCTGAGGCCCTCATGGCTATGGCATGGCGTATGGCATGGCTGCCCCAGCTCGGTCAAGGCAGTTTGGTTTTTTTTTGTTCCCCCTGAGGAAAATACATTAAGTTGCATACCCCGGCTGTGGCGACTCGGCGGTTATGTAGGGCTCTCCTTCCCAGAAGGGGGAGGTCTACCAAGTAAAAACCTCAGGGATGGCCTTTCTCAGGCATGTAGGGAGCCCCGGGGAACACCAAGCTACTTCCGGGAAATCTCAGCCTTCGCTCCCCCGCCGATACAGGGGAGCCCTCCTCGGGAGAGGCTACAATACCTCCCCCGATCTCCACCACCGACGACGCCCCCCGGCCACGGAAAGGGCGTGGTCCCTCCCGGGTCACTGTATCCGCGGGGGCGATTTCCTCGTGCCCGCCGGTGACCCGCGGCGGCGCCGCAGCTGTGCTACCGTGCCCGGCGCCACCTCCTTCGAGCGGGATCGGCCATCTCCCGACCCCGCTCGGCGGCCTCCTTCTGGAGCATCACTGCTTCACAGAAGGAGGCCACAGCCCTCCAACCACCCTCGTCGGCCAGCATTGCCCCAATCAATGCCGGTGGAGACAGATCTCGCCCGATCTCTGAGACCAACACTCGGCGCTCGTGGGCTCACGCGGGGCACTCCGCCAGCGTGTGCTGGGCCGAGTCGAGATCGGATGCGCAGTGGTGGCAATGTGTCGATCCCTCCCGTCCTATTCGACACAGATACTCACCGAAGCAGCCGTGCCCGGTGAGTATCTGAGTCAATCGGTAGGTGACCTCCTCCTTCCCGTAGATGGACCTAGTGACCCTACGGTTTGTAGTGAGAACAACCGCGTCTCAGGAGAGGGTGGGGTGTGACGTATTCTTGTTATCTTACGGAGACGGTATTAGGAATACACTTATACCATTTATATATATAAAAAAGAAATAATTATATAGATGAAACATAAATGGTTTAAAGGATAATTTAGGATCCAATAATTAGAATGATCCAATAATTGGTATGCTTACCAAGAGTTTTACGAAGACACAACTAATTTTTATAAAGTCGAAGCACACATCATTACAGACTGCGAAAGTTGTTCAAAGGCACTTAACACGTTCCCGTCCAAGGACTATTCGTCCCTTAAGATGTGTGTGTCGAGATTTCTTCGGTGAAGTGTCGATAAAAATTTTCGATAATTCCACAGTTCGCATCAAAGAACAACAAACCAAATTTTAATTAGATCAATTTTGTCAATATATCACAAAGTACAATTAGTTTATGATAGGCAGTAAGAAAGGTTATATATTTAATTTTTATATCTATATACTTGTATCACCTTCGTGTTTATCGTTTATTTTTTTTTTACAAATTATTTCTATTGCCGTACATAATAGTATAACAAATCAAGCATCAAGTTACGGGTGTCTAAGCCAGAAAACTAGAAAATTATGGTATTAAAAGTGAAAATAGCATATTACACATTACAGTGAGTAATCTAGTTTACTATATAACTACCTACGTTCCCGATTCCACTGTCTCCCTGAGCTTTTATACCCTAAACGAGCATGTGTTAATAGAGTATCTAAACAGCCTTGGTTCAATACGCGTTACTTTAAGAATTCGTTTACGGTGTCAGCAACGAGGCTCTGGAACCAATGCCCGCAAGTATTCGCGACAGTTCATCGGTGGATGTTTTCAAGAGAGTACTTAAAGATCATTTGAACTCTCTCCATTCAAGCCGCAGGGCCCTTATGGCCAAGGCTAGGTTGAGCTTAGTCGGTAGGTCACGTGGCCTGGTCGGTCGGTAGTCGGAAGGTCACCGCTCTGGTCGCGTGGAGTTCGATATAACCTCCGTGACCCTTGCCGTTGCCGTTGGTATCCTGGGTACGTTTCGTGCGTCCTTATGAGGATTCTCAGCCTTCCTCTCCTGAGGAGAAGAGACCTCTATTAGAGATAAGTCTACCATTGTACATATTTACATATTGTACATATTGTATAAATTTTAATTTAATTATGGAAATAATCGGTCTTATTAGTAAAGTATATATATTAAATTAAAATAAAGATATAGATATTAGACAATAAATAGACGTTTATTTTGAGTAATGCTAAAAATATTTACCATACGATCGTACATCTTTGGTCTAGCGTTGGAGAGACGAAAGTGATATAGTTTGTTTTAAGAACAGCAATGGATGTGCACCTAAAACTATATACATAATAGGTAATGTCAGAGCAATTGTTCGATATCGTACGTCGTACGTACGACATCGTTCATAAACATTGGAACGTAAATAGTCAAACCGCGCAGGATAGTACGCAAAGTCCAAGGCGATGGATTTGTTTGAACATACGATTTATCAGCTTTATTACAAGTACCTTCTTCAATAATTCAACGTCGATTAAACTCACAATCACAGAACTCTGGTGCGCTATCGAACATTTCAAAATATTCTACTAACGAGATATATTTACAAATCAATATTATATTCACAAATATGTTAATGTGAACATAATAGATCACGTGACTGTACACAATGCAGTGGGATCGTAGGAAAAATTATTTTATATTGGGTCAGAAGAAGACTATATTCAGATATTGCATACTAAATATCGATAAAGTAATTTCCGGATTGCGCACAACACTACCCTTTCAACAGTATACCATCTATTACACAACCACATTCAATTTGTACGGTAAACGAAGTCATATCGTACAAATCGAGGCATCGCCAAGCCAGGCTTATGCTATAACATAATTCATAGTTATTTATGTCAAACCATTATATTGAGCATCTCTACGAGAAAATAGGTTAGAGGAATATTTTATGATCCAATATTGAAGTCGAATTTGCTTATATAACTATTGTGAGAGATATTTTGATAAATAATAAAGTTTTATCATCTTCTTCTTTCTCTTACCCTGTTCCCAATTTTATCTTTCTTTCTCCTCTATCACTCACTTCTTTCTGCAACATATCATCATTCACAAAGTTCATAAACTTTTTTTCAGTCTTCCTCTCCCTAGATGCCCATAACTTTGCTGTTACTAGTTAATAAATGATTCTCTCTTCTCAATACGTGACCATACTAGGAGTCTCTTTTCTCTCAATTTTTCAGCAATAGGAGCTACTTTCAGACTTCCCTTTATAAAGTTTACCTTAATAAAGTAATATATAAACTATGTAAAATAGCGTAAAGTACATGGGCTCTAATTGAATTGGTATTAGTATCAATTGACAGAGCTTCGTTGATAACGATATCATGGTACAGCTTGTATAGTGGTAGCGAATTAAAACTTGGTAATAAGTGATACATTAGCACAGGTGGAAATGATTAACTGTTGGCTTTCTCTCGGCTTGGCGCGCTTTATATCGGATTACCCTAAAGAAAATGGAATATTTTCCCGCGTTTAAAATTATCCTATCCCTGGATTAAGTCGATATCGAATTTCATTTCGACAGATTAGTAGTTGTGATGCAAAAATATTATAGACAGAGCTATTATCTTACGTCAGCGTACTCGTCCGTTGGCTAGGTGGCGCGCATGTGGCGCAAGAGTGCTAGGCCTACCCACTAAGCCGTTGTTCTTCTTTCCTCTTTGGGTGCAGATCCACGTTGCGATGCCACTACACACAACCATTATGCAAACTACATACATACACTCACGCCTTTTTCTCATGGGGGTAGGCAGAGATTACGTCTTTCCACTTGCTACGGTCTTTACATATCTCTTTCGCTTCATCTACTTTCATAACATTCCTCATATATGCTCGACGATTGCGGGTATGTAAACTAGCTTATTGTATTTAGTAGTATATTTGTAATTCGAGCTTCTTTTATAACTCTTTTGTCAGTTTTAAATCTTTCATAAATTTAAGGTGTTTTCATTATAATTATTTAGTCAAAGATTTAAAACATGGCTTCATTTCGGGTTCGAATCGTGAAGCTCCTAATTGAAAGATGACTGACAAGACAACTTCGCTGTCGCTGACATTATTTGTCTATAGACAGATTGCTCAAGAAGTTGAGTCAACAATTTTTTTGCTTTATTCAAATCAGTTTACCCAAGTACAAATTTTACTTATTAGTTTGCCATAAGCTTCCTTCACTAATTAATGTAGCAACAACTGTATTGCATTTTAATTAATGCAAAGTGAACCTCTGCGTAAGCGAGGCGCAACTCGTGAGAGCCCTAGCGAATCATTGTTAATAATTAAAACTCTAATTGGTCCAGCTCCAGCATCGTCAACTCTACACCTTTAAGCTTTCAAGCTATAAAATTATCAAACGTAGTGCGGTGCTGTTGTCGATAGATTACTTTTTAATAAAGTTAACAATTTTAATAAAGAAAAATTAAAATTATACAATTTTTCATATTTGTCTCATGTATATCTTGGTGTAAACATATTAATTTAGTTAATCTCGCGTTTAGAATACCTGTCAGCATTCGTGACTACTAAAGTACTGAAAATGTTAAGTGTCATAGAATGAAGATAAAAACATATATTTTTATTATATTTATTTATAACGGACCTCATAAATATAATATATTACATTTATGGGGTTCTACGCAAATGGATGTCACTGTGCCTTAGGTTTTGGTAGTCTGTGGACGGCTTTGTGATTTTATTATGTTCATGATAACAAAATGCTCCAACCATTATATCTAAAAGTTTTTGTAAATCAATAACATCATATAATATCATAGGAATGAAGAGTATTGATTCTTCATTATATAGTTTTGAGCGACGTTGAGACCCCTAGCGAGACGACATATAGCGAAATTAGCTCGACACTTCGCCGAAGATGTCCCGGACGTCTCCTTGTATAACATTACTGTGGCTCTCAAAAATTCAAGAACAAGGAGATGAGTGATATAATTGTGCTTAGTGCAACAGGTATAAATTAATAAATAAAAGTTTATTTGAGAGTACATACATGAAATATATTAACAAGTCCTCTCCAGTGTAAAAATACTGGAAAGGACTGTTGTCAAGATGAACAGGGAGCAGATAATATCGTATTCATGTATTAAAGTAGAAATCTCTGCCAAACAACCTGCAAGAAGGGGAAAGTTAACCTAAAATATTATATGTAATAGATGATGCCCACAACTGAACAAAAGAAATCTTCTATATCCATCGTCATATTAGCGTCTAGCGCTTTCCTGTTGTCTTTACCAAATTGTCAGTGCACCTCATAGGAGGCCTCGTAGGAGACCAACCAATTATAGAGTATAACGAGGAAAAACTCTTAAATATTTCAAACAAAAGAAAATTCTATCGTGTGTTTGTTAAAGAGCTAGCTAGTCTTTATTGTACTAATACCGAACAAAAATACTTCGTCCTTCGCCGAAGGAAATAATGAACCATCATTATAAGTTACATTAGGGAAAGTTCGAACATCGCACTCCGCTCACTTCGGGTCGATGTATTGGATTTCACGCAGTTTGGGCATTGAAAATTGTTTTTTGCTTACGCTAGAACAATAGCGGAGGCAATTACAGACCTTTAGTTGGCAGATTGTTATATGAATAGTTTATAGATATATAACTACTACATCCTAAGAGGATAATTAACAAAAAGTTACGTATCGTCTTTATTTAACCTCGATTTGATGGTTAGTTCTACGTATAAATTTAACATAAATTGGTACTGCGAAAAATCTTTCTCACTGTCTTCTATCGGTGGCCAAAAGGGTTTGGGTTGATACAGCTGAAATTTTGACAAAATGATAACAAGCTGATAAAATGAAAAAGTCAACGTTCAAATTTCTTTGCTGTTCTTTTGTATATAATTTATAATCACAATTTTGTATTCGTGCTAGAAAGTAAGTATCAAAAAAATCGTTGTTATTTATAGATAGATTTATTGACTTTTGAATATCAGTTGAGTCGGTTTTATTATGTATATAAGACATTATACCGTTTCACGCTGTCTGGTGTGGTTCGAGCGATGCTCACCGGCCCGGCGGCGTGGGATGCCGTCTCTCACTTCTGTCATGAAGTGATGGAGGTGAAGGAGAGGCTCGAAGGAGAACGCGAGCTTGACCCCCTCGCAAGCGCGAGGAGGCGTCGGAGGATAGGGCGGCGACGGAGGGGCTACAATGCCCTGATTCCGCCGTCCTAGTTGGGGTCGGCGGGCGGTGCGGATGGGTACCGTATTGCCTGCATTGCACATGACTCCTGCGATGGTGGGGGTAGTTACGGAGAACACTAGTTATCCCCATGCCTCTAGCGGAGACGGAAGCCCGTGCTGTTTCACGTTGGAGCGATGTGGGCTAGGCCGAGCGGCTTACGCCAGCGCTCTGCGCATGCTCATAGACGCTCATTCATGGCCTGTGAGGTGTTCCTGAGGGTTTTATTAGGTAGTCGCGGTTGCCGTGGAGTCCCACACACGTTTGTCCCCTACTCAGGGGGCTTGGACGATGCGTCAAAGAATTTCCCTCGATAAAAAAAAAAGAAAAAGGTAAGAAAACCGTCTCTATCACAAGCGACACAACTGCTGTCTCAAGACTCTCATTATCAACATGTAAAACCTGACGCCATTATTGTTCCATTTATAATTAATCAATAATTAAAGATGCCATAAAATAAGATTTCCAAGGACATTTATTTACATACTATAGCGCTAATATTAGTCATATGAGCGCTGTAGCAACGAGTACTTTTAAATATTGATAATATGAATAAAAACATTTTTTTTGTATTTGAAGGTAATTTTATATTGCATGCACTATTATTAGCAAAGTCTAAAACGGTATTAGTAAGTTAAGAAAATGAAGGCAACTAAGTTGCTATTAATGTATGTAAATATCAATAGCAGCGTCTTAGCATACTGAGTGGAAGATAAGTTAGTTCCATTTTTAACTTTAAATTTGATACTTTTTTTTTTAACTTGAAACTTAAAATTATATTTTTTATTATCGAAATATTTCTCATCGATAAATATATTCCCATCATTAGCATGATGCTATTGCTTCGTCGCTTAATATATTTTATTACATATTTCTCACTTGCTGTTTAAACAAAACGTTTATTACGATCGTCCTAATTTTCAAAGTAAGTACCTAATTGTTATGTGGCTCCATAACTATATTTTTCGCATTTAACATTAACTGATTAAAATATATCGATATGTCACTTTAACCATAGGAGGCTAAGTACTCATTAAAACTTACCCGCAATTGCTTTAACAATTGGTATAGTATTTGTAAACTTTTAATTGATACAGGCACAATACAGTAGCAAGTACACATTTGGGTATCTGAATCGAAAGGATAACCATCTCAGCATTTGCAGGTTGTTAGACAACGAGCGCTGGTTTTCAGTTGGCACCTGTAGCGACACACGGCCTATCACTTCTAATATAATTCAGGCTGATTCTCAACATAATGATAATTACATAATTAAACGAACCTTAAGTGAAGTTCTATTGTAATTATTAGTGCTCGGAATAGGTAGTTTAATTTTACGTACTTGCGATTTTGTGACATCAATAGTATGGATATGCCTGGGAAGTTACTATTTTCAGAGATTGTAAAAACATTATATTGAACTTTCAAAATAGTATTTCATCTTTTAGCTTATTGTTGTAATAATACGTTGTAAACATAAAAATTTCCTGGAGTCTGTGATAGACACAGACTCTAGGTTTTCGTCAACCGATGTCTTTGCAGCATCCTGGGTATTTACTGGCCCGAAAAAAATCCCAACGAGCAGCTATGGGAACGTTGTGATGAAGTCCGGATCAACCAGCAGATCAAACGCCGTAAATGGAGTTGGATAGGCCACACTCTCCGAAGGGATCCAAACCACATACCGAGGCAAGCCCTAGACTGGTATCCGCAAGGAAAGCGTAAACGTGGTCGTCCAAAACAGACCTGGCGGCGGACTGTCATTGGCGAAGCGAAAGCCATTGGAAAAACTTGGAGCGAAATCAAATGCGAAGCTCAAGACCGTGCGGGAAGGAGACTCACTGTGGACGCCCTCTGCCCCAGCTAGGGGACAAAGGACCTTAATGATAAAACATAAAATTTTACAATAAAAGCGTAAAGAAACGAATAGCAAACAAAAACAGAAAATTTTAGGTTTATCCATGTTACGCTTACATTGACTTTCTTTCTGCAAGTATATAAAATTAAACTACCTATTCCGAGCACTAGTAATTATACGAAATGCTTATTTCGACTTATTTTCTTCAAATTTACTATATAGTTACACTGTCTTCACATCGTATCGTATTTTAGAGAAAACAAAAGGTGTCATAAACAAAACTCACCAGTTTGGTCCCAGTTCTTGGTGATCCTAATTATATTTAGCTGTATTATTATTTTTTTGTTACTTGTATTGTAATATGTTATTTGTATCATAACTTTCCTTTTGTTTGTTTTAAGTAACTTATAATATGTTTTTTTTGTTTGTATATGACGATTGTAAGTGATCACGTGTGATTCTACGCAATAAAAGTGTTTGACTTTGACTTTGACCCGTTGCATGGTGCTGGCAACTCTGCATCTGTCAAGCATTCAATTTTTCACGCCGCGCAACGCATCAAATTGTTTTTTATTGTTTTAAAGTAATACAAAGTGAAATTTATTAATAGACATACCCAAACTTTGTGATTTGGAGACAGAAATTTAGGGATTTAATAAAAAATTGAAATAAAAAAATGAATGTACGCCTAAAAAGATTGTGACCCTCCCCGGAAATATTGGTTTCGCCAAATTCACCAGCTACTAGTTTGGAGACATTTACTTGAAAATGGTTTTTTTTAATATTTATATTATTAGAAAAGTTCCCAAGAATATATCTTGGACTAAGCATAAATACGGGTATATTTATGAAATAAAATTTATCAGGGCAATGATCACAAATAATTTTTATTATTTTAAACAAGCAGACTGCCCAAGTGGTTCTTGTTAGATTCGCATCAACTCTGTAAAATGCAATGCAATATGATCATAGAGTATGTTGCCAACATGTGACGAAAGATGTAAAGTACCCAGTAATTCCACTACCTATCTTCCCCTTCAAACCAAAACAATGCGAACTACATTTGTGTCATACAAAGTCATATGAACCACAGTTTGTAAAATAAGTGCATCAACATATGACATTTAACTACGAATCCTAAATTTGAATGTAGAAATTGAAATGAAATGCCAACTTTAGTTCTACGATCAAATAACATTAAAGATAAAAATAAATATGCTATGGTACTAGAATATTATTGTTTAAATAAAATAGTAACCACATTAATTACTCACCCTAAAATATGCATGAGTACTGAATGCGAATAACAGCGTGCCTTATTTTTAGACGCGCGTAGGCGTTATAACGCTACATGGGATAATATATTCATTGTGGTTACTCGTATTTTCATACTAAAAATCCCTTAAGTATTATGTAAGCGGTTTTTTCTTAGATTCCTGCCTCAATTTCATCATTATTATGTCATCAATCGACGAAATGCGTCGCAATCCATTGAATAATCTCCCGCGGCTTTATTTTCACGTTATTCACATCACGTCAGTTGAAACTTGGTGAGAATTTTTGACTGGAGCGGGGGGCAATCGAACCAGTGCTGAAACCGAAACGCAACTGACGATTCTTGAACTTTTGCTTATGATACAAAATATTCTGGCAGTAAATACGATTACAATTAAAAATAAACACAATATTACATTTGAATTTGGAATCTGTCATTCTTGCATGAATCTTATTTGTGTTTTAGACGCCAATCAGGTGTCAAATTAAAGTGATATTAAAGTGATATTAGTGATATTAAAGTTAAGTGAGGCGATAAAGAGAACCAAATCTTTATGATCACAATAGGTATGATGTAGTTGTAAGCTCTCCATTCCCTCTATGTTAGTCGAATGTTTGTGTACTGGGCTTGTAGATAAGTACAATAAAACCTCATTTGTTTGTGATAGAAAAAGTTCGTACCAAAAAGGCGCTTAAAGAATTAGAAGAAATCTTGACAGAAAGTAAAAGATTTATTTCACTAGATGAAGATAGCAAATAGAAATATTTTGCAAATAGAAAGGCGCACTAGTCTATATTTAACTGATCAGATTTACAAAAGAATAGGAAAGTAAAAAGAAATCAACTACGTAAGCAAAACGCAAAAGGGAGGCAAAAAAAAATTACGGATAAGATAATTTCTACACTTGTACAATATTCTAACAAGTAGGTACAACATGAATATTATCCGACTTCACTGGTGGTAAGACCTCACCAGGTATTTGCTATTAAAGACTGAGTCTTATATTTGTGTATGATGATACCATCTTAAAATGGTAGTAAGTCCCTTAACAAAAGCGTGTTCTATAGCCTAGAGAGAACCTTTCAATGAGATTGCGCTTAGTCATAAACCTCGATAGATCGACCTAGTTTATTACTAGGCGTTGGGTAGACCCAAGTTTGGTTGAAAACGAACGTTCCCGATTTTATCACAGCAAAAGACTGGCCGTCATCTGGTCTCGAATATAATCCACAGGATTATATTTTATGTACAGTTTTAGACTATACAAGTAGTATGACTCGTTTTAAACTATCTGATAATTTGGCATCCCAAAAGCAATTGATACGATGGAAGTGAAGAATATTCCCATGAAAAGAGTGTGTTCTTCAGTTAATAACTGGTCTTGCCGTTAGTAGCATTGTATTGCAGCCAATAGAGATCATTTTAACTAACACATATTATAGTAATAAATGCTATATGAAATAGAAAAACAAAAGACTTTTCCTTGTTTCAATATTTATGGCAAGACTAAGTATTAGATGATGGAATATTGTAATTATTCCACTTTATTTTTTTAAGATTATTTTATTTCAGTTTTCGAGGCTTTGACAAGTAAAATTTGAGCATATCGCCGATCTTATTTTTTTTAGTTTTTAATATTGGGGAAATGCATTACCACATATCTCACCTAGGGAAAGACGCGAGGTTACGTCGGGCTCTCCGCAAAATAGGACTTTGGGAGTCAAGTGCCACCTAGTCGGTAGCATACCTACTAAGAACCCAATAATGCCTCTCACATGTGTCTAGTCACTAACTGTCGGCGTGTTTTACTCTAATGAAAGCCGCGTTGTTATCAGACAAGGACATAGGAACTATGTCGAACACATCCGCGCATGATCAACTGCTTTGCTCACCAGTGGGTCCACGGTGAATTTATGTTTACCCATATATCTGACGCAGCCAACTGGTTAAAATAGCCGGTCAATCAAACAGCTAGCCCTTTGACTGAACAACGTCATTCAATCACACAGCTATACGTCGTTTACCCGACTTGTTGATTGTAACGTTCAACATTACAGCTAGACAACGCTTAACCAACTGGTTAAATGGCAAATTAACAGTAGGTGACCATTAGTTTAGTACTTAATTTGAGAGAATAGGAAGACTTTTTGTAATTTCTTGGGAGGTTATTCTTGAATTAAGTTTAAGAGGTGACCAAAAGTTTGATGAAATAAGGAAAAATGAAAAATAATATTGTTTATTGCACCAAACAAAAAAATACAAACTCGAAAATTTACGAAGCAAGAATTATTTCGTAATCCCGTAATTTCTCCTCGAATATTTGTTGATATTTTGATTCACTCGTATCACTCGTAAGTGACCTCATAATTTCTGTTTTTAATAAGACGTGTAAAGTAAATTTACTATTTACTTTCCGAAAAATATCGTGAAACAATCACAAACCACGGCTGGTTGACGCCATATTGGAAAAAAACGCACCTAGCGCTGCGGTGGTGAGCGCTGAACTAATTAAATTAGACGGCGGCTTTTGAATCAGCTGTAGTGTTGAACGTTTTGAGCGACTTAAATATTAAATTACTAAGCTAGACGTATGGTTGCATGGCGTTGTTCAGTCAAAGGGCTAGCTGTTTGATTGAACAGCTATTTTAATCTGTTGGCTGCGACATATCCACAGCAGTATCCAAGTATACTATCATGTCAAGCGAAATACGATATAATAGAGCGAATTGTATCTCGCGATATACGATTTATAAAAGGGGAGTTGACAGTCTATCTTCGTTAAAACATCGATCGAAATCAACTATCGTATCGACATTCACAAAGAAAACGCATACTTCTTCTTGTATTAGTAAATTTCCATTCAGATCGGAATTAAGACCCATTCAAATGGATTTGGTTCGGAAGACGTTTTCGTTAATGTTTCAACTTTTATCATATCCACAGATTAAATTTAGTTTTAATTGAATTTCACATTTTACTGTTACAGACTTTATTATTCTGGCAATGTAATATGACTTTTTTTTTTAAATTTGTAATTAAAGTTTAATTTATCACCCTCGAAATCGAATCTATAAATGAATATAAAAAAATCCCTATGTTCTACCGGTCAAATCAAAAATGCACAACATTATAGTCTTCCTTTATAGAGGTACTTAACTTAATTTTTCTTTCCTTTTTTGTTACCGACCAGATTCTTTAGAATTTATGCCAAATTTTGTATTGAAGAATGCTTCTTTTCAGTTTGTACACAAGAAAAGAAAAATACATTATTAAAATCCAAAGACCTTTGTATTCAACTTTCGTGTATATATTAAAGGTAGTTTAGAAAGTTCATCAAATTCAATTTTAGCATACACAGAAATAAAGTTCAATTTTGTTTAGCATTGTTCTGGTGAATGCCTTGCGATTCTTTTGTGAAAGATTGTTGCGTCATTCATTGCAACTTCCACGTTTCCAACAAAAGAAACAAAACTTTTGGCTAAAATTGTTTCTTGCTTATCAAAGTTTGTAAGGCGAACCGCTGTAGATTGTAGATTTGTAGCTAAACTTATTCGTAGCCGTAGTAGATGTTACGTTAAAACGATGCGAGGGTAGCTGATATAGAAAAAAATTTAGTTAACGTGTTTTTCCTACTTAAAATATTAGTTAGTGATTAGTAAAAAGTTATATTTTTTTTTGTCATCGTAATGGAATATTAGATTTAACTAGCTTTTCTTTTAAGTCGAAATGTCGAATAAAATGTGCAAAGATATTTGTTTTGTTTTAATAAAAGTCACCCCACATTAGGATTTTATTCTATGTGGGGTACTCAGAAACATAGAATTTCACATGCACATACGCCCAGGCCGAAATAAATTTTTGTAGGTCATAGAAAATATTTGTCCCGTGCGGGATTGAACCTGTGGCTCGTTGAGTAGTAGCCGATCACTCGACCGCTGCGCCAAATGTATCGTCGAAGATATTCTGACAAAGGTTAAAATGATTTCGGGAATTTAAGTAAATCAATAATTATTGTTTATTACGATGATTGTTTCAGGAAACAAACCATAAATAATATTTGATCCTTTTTTTAAACACTCTTAAATTAGTAATTTGGAACTAGATACGTGTACCAATGTAAATTTTTTACTTTCTGTATGTCGATATAAATATAATGTTATTAATTAAAAATTTACATAATCATTTTGGAACGTCAATGAATCTTCACAATGAATAATGGGTTTAAAAGATAATGGCGGGCGGTCTTGTACTGGAAATAACTAGTAAGGCATTTTTTTCTCTCCTCGTATTGACACAGAGCCGTTAATTAGAAGCTGGCTACAAAGTAAATAGTTCGGAGTCAAACTTCCATTACAAGATTAGTTAAGTGTCAGTTCCCATTAATTCAGTGACAGGAACTATTGTAACATTTATTATTGACGATATAATAACCAGTTCTTGACTTAAACCCAAACACTGTTATTTTTAAAACAGTTTTTCAAAGTGTTATATGAAGTTATTTGTTTTTTTTATGAATTATGGACAGGCATTTGGCCTCGATCTCACCTGATGGTGGAAGTGACGATGCGGCCGAAGATGGTCCATGCCTGTCCAGATAGTGCCTATTCACTCTTGCCTTGAAAAGGCCCAGATTTTATTTATCAGGGAAAATATCCGGCGGGAGGGAATTCCACCCCTTTGCTGTGCGCATTATGAAAGTAGAAGCGAAAGGTTTATCATCAACAATATAGGGGTGAAAGCTCAACCGCCGTCTAGTTCCCCTGAGGTGGAATGGGGATGCTGGAATCAAATTGTGCAATTGCATCCCACACTCTCCGAAATTATTGATTATTGTCATAAATTATTGAATATTTGTAATAAATTATTTAAGTTTATATGTCTTACATTCTTCAAATTTATCTATCATTAAATGCATATATTTTGTAGTTAAAAAGGCAATTGTTTGAGGATGCAAGTTTGTCGTTTACGGAGAAATAAACTTTATAATAGTCACACATTTTATTTCACTATAAATACAAATACTGGACGAATGTTTATTTATGTTCAAATTTTTTATGAACTACGAATATCAATTAGGATAAGAACAATTTTTGTATAACTGTTACAATTATTTGGCGTTAGGTGTTATTGCACGCACATAGTGAGGATAGTAACCCTTGACGGACATACAATAGTATTCGTAATATAATAAGTAATACATTCATTCATTCATTCATTTAGATTATGTCAAATATTTTAAGAAAATAAATAGCTTATATTAATTTGGATTGCTATTACATTAATTTGTCAATATTTATACACATTAAAAACCTACGTAGGTATATAGAATACTATTGGAAGTAGTCTGGCTTAATAATTATAAGTTATTGTATCGCTCCATGCTTAGTTAAATAGCATAATATTTAAGTAACATATACATACGCCGGATATATACACGAGTCGATCGGCCTTCGGATTAAAATTCCTTTGCCAAGGCCACTATGCCGCCATTGTTATTACTTTTACTGACATTTTTATTTGATAACAGCATCAATTATCGCTTCAGCTTATATTATAAAAGATATTCATAATTTAAACGGTTAAATAAACGACATATGACCCCAATTAAACTCCAATGAAGGAAAACAACAAGGGACGCATATTGCACGGGTTATCATCACACGACAAGTCTTACTCTACCTTATTTCTAGTGCATTTACGTTCAAATTGCAAAGTTACGTTTAGGAACTTTAACAAGAATGTATTCCAAAAGGTCCACGTTATAATGACAAGGCCCACAAGTTTGAAGTTGTTTACCCGCATTCCGAGTAGAATTTTCATAAGGTAACTAACAACTTGATTTAAATGAATAGACCTAGAATGAATAAATTGTTTGTTGCTTACACCAATAAGAAAACAGACCAAATTGATATTACGTCTTCAATTAATGTATAAATATACCGAATAAATAAATATAAATATTTCTTACACTCATAGCAATTTGCCTCGACAAACATATATTATACTCTGTCCATTATGTTATTTTCTTTTTGACAGATCGCGCGTATGAAATATTGTTTCTATTTTCAAATTATAGTACTACAGTAATAATATACTTTCTAGACGGGTAACGCCCACATAGTGAAGTGCTCTGTGCATAACAAACTACCACAGACAATAAGCAGTTCTTGAAATCAGATAAATCGATAAATTGTCTTCAAATCAAATATTTGTAAATTTATTTATTTCCTTCTCGACAGCTACCTTACATTATTTATAGGTATGTGAATTTTAATATTAAAACGCATATGTAGTTAATAACATCTACGTCAAGTTTAAATCAAGAATTATGATCAAGAATACTTAGAAAATCACATACATACCATTTTTTTAACAAACTAGCTAGGTAATTGGTAATTCGCCAAAAATATAAAATTTTGCCTAATTTACTTGGCATGTGTAAAACTTTATTTTTTCATATATTTCTGATCCATTTAAGAGAGAAAAAGGAAAACTTTCTTAAATGGATCAGAAATATACGAAAAAATAAAGTTTTACACATGTCAAGGAAATTAGGCAAAATTTTATATATTTGGCGAATTACCCCAATTGGGTAATTCGCCAAATATATAATATAAAAATTAAACAAGTAAATTTATTTACATTATTTATTACATAGATTCATCAGATTCTTCTTCGTAAATTACACTAGACTCGTCAGTTGAGTCCTCTGTTACATAAATAACCAATTCTTGTGCCATCATGTTATCCCTCGATTGCCCTTTTAACACAGTTCCTTTCGGCATATTGAGAACTTAATTAAGCTCTACTGTAGACTGTACGTATTGATAAGGAGGAATATAAATACTCAACTCAACTTATTATATTGTAAAACAATACACAATGAAAGCAATGAATGTGATACAAGCGTTGTATGGCAAATGACAACCAAACGGCGTAGCCGTATTTAATGACACATACAATCTAACGTCACTCCTCACAACTCCCGTTGCCTAGACAACCCCATAGACAATATATGACAATTTATTTCATGTATTTGAAAAACCAGATAAACGAATTTAATATTTATAATAAAAATAATATCGCTGCATTAAATCGATTAAAAGTTCTTCTTAAATAAAATCGATATTCTGTTTTAATCGAATCGGTAACTTGCGAGTTCATCACTGATTTCAAAATATCTTAAACTGTCAAAAAGAAAATAATATAATGGACAGAGTATAATCATAATTCATACATAAGGAAATATTTTTTTGATACACATATATATTAATAGCTATGACTAAACCACAAATGGTTATATTCATTATAAAAATATTTGGAAATATTTTAGGAAATGGTGACACCTTGAAACGGGAGTACTAATGAAATTAATTTGTAAAGATAATTCGTTTGGCAAGGGAAAGACAAATCATTTGTTTATTTACGATGGTAACCCAAGAACAATGTACAGAGCGTCCATTTCTTCACCAAGGATCGTAAAAGAATCGGACATTGCGTTAAATAGGTCCTTCTTCCCAGAGAACGTACATATTTGTGTCTTTATGGGGTGCAAATTATTTCAGTTCCCCCGACCTATTCGGAGACTTGCTTCAAGACTCCTGAAATTCAGATACACATTTTTTACAATTAAATTCCCCGTTCTGATTTTGATGGAAGACATGCCGCTTATGTGGAATGAACAGTATTAAGGAGAGCACTGAACCTTGTGTAACGCCAGCATTTATGTGCATGCTTTGTGAGCAGCAACCGTCAGTGGTGACGACTTTAATGCTCCTATCAACTAAAAAGCTAAACTTTGCAAGAAAATCTTTATAGTCAACCTTATAAAACGCCTTTGTGAAGTCAAGCCCAATAGCGAGAGCCTCATATTGGTGTTTAATATGTTTGTTCTTCAATAAATTCTTATATGCAATTGTACATTATTACTCTTTTAATGTTAAATCTATATACCTACCTACCTATCTCAGAACTCATATTATAGGATCATATGTAAAGGTTCCTTCGGATGGTAAACGATAACCTTACTTTTTTTTTTTTTTTTTTATTAATGTCTGGAAAATGCGTTACGCATACCCGCGGCTCGGGAACACCGCGGGGTTATGTCGGACTCTCCGCGCGCTTGGGGGCCGGGTGCCAGCTAAGTGCGCGGCCTACCGACTAAAAACCAGACAATGCCCCTCAGGGACGCCTTGGCAGGAGCGCATCAATCGTCGACGCATCCTCCCCCTCATCAGACGAGGAGGAAGACACGTCGAGGAGAGCAGCATCACTGCCTGACAAGGTCATGGGAACACTTACGTACACTTCCACGACCTCGTCGGCGTCATTGGCTCGCCCGCGGCGAGCCCCTCTCACCCCCCGTTTTGCTGGGGAAGCCGTCGATCCCCCGGGACATCCAGGGGATCGTCGACTGACGGCGACCTTTGAATAGCAGGAATCAGCCTTCCCGGGCCTGGTCCCCGCTGGTCACCGACAGGAGGAAGGAGGCGAGCGAACTCGCGCCTCCTCCGCCCTGCACGCCTGCGGCGGCATGCCGGAGCCTCGGGATCCGCCTCCCTGGCCCGCTCCGCCGCCTCCTTCTGCGTCATGACGTCGGCGCAGAAGGAGTTTACTAGCGCCCACGTCCTTTCCCCCTCCAGCATGGCGCGCACCACGTTTCGGAGGGAGAGATCGTCGCCTAGCACGGCGACCAACTCGGCGCGCCGCGCAGAGAACGCCGGGCACACCGCTAGGGTGTGCTGTGCGGTGTCCTCCTCGGCGCCACAATGGTGGCACCCCGGGGTTGGCTCCCTCCCGATGCGGTGCAGGTAGCGGCCAAACGAGCCGTGACCGCTTAGCACCTGCACCAGGTGGAAACGATAACCTTACTTCAATAAGGTTGGTTTACTGCCATTTCGCAATTTGTGTATCGAAGAACTTTGTTCTTAACACATTGACTGCCTACAAAATAAATAAAAAATGAGCTAAAATTTTTTAAGGCGAATTTTGATTAAGTGTACATATAAATGTTTGAAAATATGGATGAATGTATTTTATTATTATTATTATTGTTGTAGTAATCTGTTTAGTTATAGTTTTGATAAGAAACTATTTTGGTTACCTACTACGTACTACATTACGTATTAAGTACTACAGTACTCTAGAACATAGTTTTTTAAACTTAGATTTGATGTCCATCTGACACCTTACTTCACTTGAATAAATTATCTCAACAAGAATGTTTTCCTAGTTATTCCTAATTTTTATAATAAACTACAATTATTTTAATATAAAAAATATTTTTCGGATCCGAGTGGTCGGTCACATAGCACGCCTGGTGCCGAACACTCGGATCCGAGCGCTAGGGATGGCAATGGTTCTGTTCACTATTATTCACTAATATTATATATATTTGTACCCCGAGTGCATTTTTGCGTACTAATATATCACAAGATTTGGACAAACGCGTATTTTTTAATCAAATTCGAGGACCTTGATCAAAATCATTAAAGGAAACTAATCAAAACCAGTTTTTAACTTTGCAGTTTTTTACTTCGGTCCTAAATCTTGTAACGTATGACACACATACCGGACACACACAGGATATACACACATTTGTACATACATGATATGTAGTTCAGACGTATTGTCATCATGTGAACATGTCTGAGAACATGTCTTATGACTTGTTATCTTTAAAAAATGGTAAATAAAAAATCTATATACATCTAGAGAATCATTTATTTAGTAAGACAATAATAAATCTTAGAAAAGTAGCAATACAATTAAAAGCGTCAAAAATCAAATCAAAGCAATACCATGAAAAGTATCGAAAAACATCATAATTATAAGTTTAATTAAAAAGTTGTCACTCTGAATGATGGTGAGTTAATCAAAGAAAAGACGTACAAAGGACTAAAAATTAATCCAAATCTTAAAAAATGTCACTAGCAAAAATAAGTGATCCCTCGAAAATATAAAAAAAGCGATGTCAAAAACATTACGAATGTGCTAGGCAGAAACATTTTGTGCAGAAAACTGGAGAACCTTTACATTGTTTACATTCGCAAATTGTTTGCACTCTCTTTTTCTGTGCTTTGCAGCCTTTGCATTCTTTTCGAGCCACTTCGTGGCTAGTGGCTCCTTGACTAGAAGGTGAATTATTATGTGGAAGATCAGGTAATGGGACATCATCGTCATCACTTGGTAAGTTGGTAGTACTAGATGCAGACCTCGAAACGGACAAAGCAGATGGAGAGGCGTCATTACGATCTGGCGACAAGATTTGAGTAATCGCATCAGATCTCAGAAGAGATACGGTAGGCGTCGAAGCGTTATCCTCGTTAATCGTTAATAAACTCTCTAGTATATCAGGAAGGAGATCTGCATAGTCTTGTATGGTAGATGGCGATGTTACACGACAGTCAATTTCGTAATTGAACTCAAATCTATCATTTCCGTCAAATTCTAGTTGGCGAGGCGCTGGCTTCGATGTTGAGGTACCAATATCTGAACCTGGTAACTTTGAAGATTTACCTAGTATATTCATTCTCGTGGGGGCATCACTAAACATAGGCTTCAATCGCTTTAGTTGAATAATAGGGCTACTCACTCACTGAACCCTCGCTTTGATGCTGATGACCTTAAAGGTTGAGCTGGTGTATCACCAGCACGTGGTCTATGGCTAATCGGCTTCAGCTTCGATCTTGAATCAAAAATACTTAAATCACGGCCACTACCAGATCCTTCTGATTTTGAAGATAATTCCTCTTCATAAGCTCCTTGCGAATACACTTCTTAATCATTATATTCTTCAGAACCTTCCGAGTTAGAATCATTACTTTGTCGACGCTTTTTTTTAGCACTAGATATGGAAATAATCGATTTAATTTGACTTCCGGACGACCTAGCTTTATTGTCCATGTTGGCGCGAAAATACCTTCCGTACGATCGTGTATACAAATCACTACTACACTGTGAGGATGAAACCAATACCCGTTTTCGTAAGTTGATTATATCCAGAGAGGCCGTACGAAACAACGCTCACTCGCCACAAACGCCGGTGGCGTACTGACTACTACAAGAATGAACGGGACGCTCGCTCGGATCAGAGTGTGAGGCACCGCCAGTATGGCGCCGTATCTTTTTTTATTTTTTACATAAATCTATAATACTATTAAAAATTTGAAGAGTCGTTTAACGCGCTACTAGAAACAAACACCCCAATTACCAAGGAAGGAATTTACAAAATCAAATCAAAATCAAAATAATATTTATTCAACATAGACCTTTACAGGCACTTATTGACGTCAACAAACAAAACAAAAAAAAAAAGCTTAAATAATATAAAAAAAAAAACAAAAACCTTGTCCGTACGTACGAATAAGGAAAAAAAAAGAAAAATAAATTGACTCGACACCTGTTCGGAAATTGGGAGAGCCTTCTCGAGAAGAACAGGCAAGAAACTCTGAAGGTCTATTTTTTATCTCCTCTTTTCAATGTTAATAATTATAATAATATAATATAAAAATACAACATAGTATAAGATACAATCATACCTAATACGATTACAGTCGTATGTATGTTTACATACACATATAAAATAATACAATATTATAAATAATGTTACCAAACATGGATCTATGAATAGTGTCCCTATTCCCAAATAGTGTGATCATTAAGATAGTCACTTACTTTATAATAACCTTTACTTATGAGTGTCTTTTTGATATGGTTTTTAAATTTATATAAAGGCAAATCAATGACACCTTGCGGAAGTTTGTTAAACATAGATATACATTTCCCCAAGAACGAACAGCTAGTTTTTCAGCTAGTTACAATTTTAGCGCTGGATGTTTTTTTCCACATCCTCGTAGAGACTTTTACTTTAACAGATTGATGTGATCTTGTTCTCATATATTGTTGAAAATTTAACATTTTACAATATTAATTATAAAATGTTGTAGAACTACAATTGAAAACCCTCAATAAGGTTTCTACTAAGGTCGGTATTCATAGTTGCAAACAATAATATTGTAACAAACTCTCGTTAAAAATGTTGTATATAAATTTATTGATAGTTTGTATCGAAAAATCTCTGTTTAGTAGATCTGTGTTTCGATGATTCGTAAATTAATCTCATTTTCAATTTATGCGTTAATGGTTGTGGATATAATTAAATTCATAGAAATTAATGGTTTATCAAACAGTATGGATCATGATTATTTGATGGCTATGACTCTGTGCGTTGTGGAACTTAGAATATGTTGTCAATATTCCTTTGAGTGATTCAATCAAACAAGGACAAAGTGCGCGTACAGCAGTAATAGGTTCACTTCTATTGCACTAGGCGTTGGACAAGAAAGAAATTGGCCAAGAGTGGGCGATTATTATACCACTGCTTACCTTTCGATGCGTATTCAGTGCTGGGTTGCCGATCGAAACTATACATCTAATTATAGACGGACTATGAATAACGGACTAACCTTCCTTGAAAATCCTGTATGTATGCATCCATTACGGCTCCTTAAACACGGACGGTGACAAATTGTTCACATCAGATTAACTATTCAGATCGTTATCATAATCACCATGCAGGAAGATAGCGTGTCATTAGCCCAAAAACATTTGCCAAGACTAAGTAGGCGGGAACAAATAGGTCGCGCCTGAAATTTTCGGCATAATACCCACATTTCAGTGTTACTATGAAATATACATGAGCAAGAAATTAGCTTCGTCCGGTCTGCTGAAGGGGAAGTATTGTCAGGGCGACCTTAAAGATTTACATGCGAATGGGAAACGACATTTGAATTTTTTTTATGAACTGTGTTTGTAGTCAAGACAATTTCATAGCGTAGTTACTGACAGAAGCGAACATTGGTCGACAGATCAGTGCAATGATGACTGCGTCAGTCAATTATTAAGATTTACATTAATTTCCGCGGTAAGTGGTTACCGTAGCCTATGGACCCTTGCAACACCAGATGTGTCACTCGCGCGCTATTGACCCCTTAAAAACCTATTTACTCCCCTTTTCAAGAACCCCATACTGTAGCCCTCCGGGAAAACTTTGGCAGCTAGCTCATTCCACATTTGAGGTGTACGCGGAATGAAATTTCTCTGGAATCGCACTGTACGGGAGCATTTAGGTTCTAGTGTTTGACCATGTCGACTCCCTGTCGATGGAGAGCGATGAAATGATAGAAAATGGCTGCGAGCATCATATCGAAGAATTCCTCGGAACATAACGAAACATAATCATGGAAGGCGAGAATTGTGGTAGGTCTTCAATGCTTGGAGACGAACGACCCCATTTAGTTTCTAGTGGTTCTTACCTCAAGTGAGTACTCTTGATCCGATGTAGTTACCACTGTCCTCATAACTGTCGGATAACATAATTCATTTTGCATTTTGTGACAGATAAATGACCCATTAGTGCTGTTAATCACCCTCAAGTCAGCTTCTGGCGAGCGATCAGTGTATTACGATACCGAGAATTCGCGTTATGCTTCAGGGGCTCTGTGCTGTTCGCGTCTGTCTTGCCTTAGCTGATTGGTCAGGGTGTAATCTCTTGTAATATAACTGGTCGATAAAGTGGGAGCCTTGGAAACTGTAATATATTAAAAAATAAACAATACTCCTACACAATAAAATATGGAAAGACTTTTTGATGAAACATAAAACAAATTATTTCTTCCTATAAACGCAAAGCCCAGTAACATATTATTGTAGCCGTAAAACAACTTATTTTACACCAAATGTCCGCCACGCGATAATAGCGCTTATTATCATGCGCAAAGGAACCAACCCGAACATAACGTATCGTTAAACAATCAGTTTGTTATTCACCCTAGGCCTCATGTAATATGTATTCCATTCTTCTCCGCACAAAATGGTGTTGATACATACAAAAGGTAATGTTTTGCAACAATCAGGGAAAATGGCGAGGAAAATGTTTGATATATTTATTTACATTAACTTTGCTTACATATCAGTAAATTAGGATGTTGGTGGTTCGTTGAGATCCTAAGCATATTGTAAATAAATATTTTCAACACCATTGCTCATAATTGGTATGTAACTATACCAATTTTAGTTTCACAATGTATCATATTACCAACTTATAATATCTTTCGAATTTCAAATTCGATTACCGCACAGTTTGGTAATTAAAAGTTAATAATTTCGTAAGGTTTTGGCCTACGAGTACTAACGCCACGCTGGCCAGACGGGTTGGCATAGGGTTTAGTTTCGAGTTTTCCTTCTCTAAGCAGTGGTTCTTGGCACTGCTGAATTTGATTACGAATTGCTGAATTTGGTTATGACTTACGGCGCCGAAACGTGGACATTAACGGTCGGGTTAGTCCACAAATTTAAAGTCGCGCAGCGGGCTATGGAGCGAGCTATGCTCGGAGTTTCTTTGAAGGATCGAATTCGTAATGAGGTCATTCGACAAAGAACCAGAGTAACCGACATAGCTCGCAAAATAAGCTCGCAAAATAAGCTCGCTAAAGTGGCAATGGGCTGGCCACGTTTGCCGAAGGACTGATAGCCGATGGAGCAGACGAGTCTTTGAATGGAGACCGCGACTCGGCAACCGTAAGGTAGGACGCCCCCCCGCCAGGTGGACTGACGACCTGAAGAAGGTCGCTGGAGGGGACTGGATGCGGAAGGCGGAGGACCGGATGTTGTGGCGCAAATTGGGAGAGGCCTATGTCCAGCAGTGGACTATGATTGGCTAAATGATGAATTTCGTAAAGAAAAGTCACGCTTTTATTTATAAGAAAAAAAATAGGAACCAAAGAGAATGTATATTCAAAATGCTGAAACATTTTTGTAAATTAAAATTATATTATTAATCAACGCCCTTCTACGTCATCGAACATTCAAGATCTGGCACACCCCTCAACCTCCTATGTATCACCTACATACTCCCGGAATACTGAAATTAATTCGGATAGTGTAATCAATAATTATCGAAATGAAATAATAACGAATATTTCAGAAATGACTGGCGGTGAAGGTGGAAATCCAACGTATAATTTTTATGATTGTACTTTTAGAAATTGTTTTACAAAATAAATTTTTATTGACCTACAAAGTTTGTATTGATTACTCGCAATGGTGTTGGAAAACGTCGTATAACACTCGTGAGCAATTAAAAATTACATTCTCGGCTGAATATTAACATTACTCACTTGTATTATAATGTACTATTCTTACACTCGTACTTATTAGTCTAGCCAAAAATTAGCACAATAATGCTTGCAGTGTAAGATTTGGGGTAATTTATACTTTTTTATATATAAATACGTTTGATAGAAATATATATTAACAACCATGACTAAGGTAAAACACAAATGCTCGCATGCATCACACCAGCATCTGCCTCCACCGGGACTCGAATTTGGGACCTCAGAGATTTCGACACTCGTCTACGGAGGTTGTCAAAAGTGAAATCTTAACTTATAAAGAAGATAGAAGAGTGTGATTGATTTTGCAAGAGTAGAAGTGGCTGGAAATTCTTTTATTTTATAGTAGGTGCTTCTTTTAAACTAAGTGGTCGATCAGTTGGGAATTTCCAATAATTGGATCATTACAACATTATTTCAAAACTTATATGAACTTTATTTTGGTATACAGTTGGAATATTAATATATTCTAAATCCAATATATATATTGAGGTACACCAAAATTAAAAAAAAAAACGATAATATAGTTACGTTACTATTATCTGTTTACTAGCTTTTGCCCGCGACTTCGTTCGCGTGGACTTCAGGTTCGTCCCGTCTAGTCTAGTAATAAGTAAGAAATACGGTAACTAAGCACTGCAGAGCCCTAATCATAGGCCTATAGGTAGCTACTGCAATATGCTCCTATAAACAGACACAACAGACAATTTGCAATGTAAGCGCAAAAAATGTGATTTTTTTACGACCTCACATTAGAAACCTCAAAAATTGTAACCTATGTGTTATTCTGACGTATAAGCTATATTGTGGTAAAGTTTCATTCAAATCCATTCAGTAGTTTTTACGTGAAAGAGTAACAAACATCCATACATCCATACTTACAAACTTTCGCCTTTATAATAGTAGTAGGATAAGTATTTGTTATAGATGTGTTTCATCAACTCCAAAAATAACCATGATTGTAACTATTTAGTAACTGCCGTATATATGTGTTACTGTAAAAGTTACCTACGGTAAATCTTAAGATTAGTGAGTAAGTCTTAGGATTTAGCGGCATGAATCGGTAAATGAAAGTATTTCAGAAAATAGAACTTTTTTTTCGGGCTTTTACCATTCGAATACAGTACATGCTAGGTTTTACCGCTGTCAGCTGGTAAATGTTGGTTTTAGGAATAAAGCAATGAGTAATTCTTAATCATTTATTTCAATTAACTATTAGTCTAATGTTAGAGACATATTATATAGGTACGAGTATCAAACGATAGTAATTAAAATACGAATCCTAACTAATATTTAAATTATTGTCATTTTGAATATTATTTTGTTAATAAGGAACTAATAATTTTAAAAGCTTTGAAATACTTCCTAAGTAGTAAAAAATAACACAAGTAAAATTATCTTCTCACAAACATGACGCTTACGTTGACTAATAACTTATCAGTATTTTCTATTTAGCATTTAACAACGAGTCGATGCGCTGAACACATTGACATGATTTTTTTTTTCAACACTTACCGTGCCTTTAATGTAAATCCTGAGATTTACCAAGTGAATAGTGGTAAAAGTTCGAATCGCATATATTTTTGGACATTTACCATAAAAGATTGGTAAATCTTGGGTTTTACTGGAAAATCTTAGAATTCACTGTCGTTCGAGCTTTTACACTAACATATATATAAGTATTCCATTTAATTAAATAACATATCCTATAATTTCAAGCTTTCAGTCGCATGTATTCGCATGTTCGTGTTAGTAACTCTATCGCTTATTGATTCGCACAGACTTACATATAAAGTAAAGAATTTTCTTCAAATCGGATTTGTTTTCTCACACGGGGAGATGAAACAGATGGTTCGCATTACGCGAAGCACCTCCGAGGTCCGCTCCAATAACGCGAAATTTTGAACACAGAAATAGGCACGAGCTTCAGTCCCGACAGGAATTGATAGCCGGTAAAGAACGCAATAAACCGTGTATTTTTTTAAAGGGGTGATTATACGAGTGAAATATATACATAAAAGGCGTCATTTATGTTTAATAATGAAACGTTACGATGTGCCGAATATCGAATTCTTTTCTTTTGAATTGATGCTTAAGGTTTTTTTTCGGTTTTATTAATTGAAGTAAAAGAAGCACAATCAGCGACATGTCATGCTTTACAGTTCAAGGCTACGATACGAGAACCGCTATTATGACGAGGAACTTAAGGGCTGTCTACGGAATAACATGTATATTTTGTAGCCTTGCTGTTCATCTGCGTGGCTTTCCATTACTATAGTTAAAAAATATTGGTCTGCTACACTGAGTTTTGTTACTACCAGTGCCAAACTCAATCAAACTGTGACCACGAAAGACAGTCAGCGTTCGAAAAGTCGGACTATCTAATTAATATATTTTGATTATTATTTTAGCTTAGACGACCGCAGTTGGACATAGGCCTCCCAAGAATCTCGAATCTCCTAATAATGGAACTCGCGCTGCGAGCATCCAAGTCATTAATACGATCTTGGTCAATTAATTGGTTCGCTTGCGTGTGCGCTAAGGCTGCTTTTTCTGGTATATGCCCTAGCATAAGGAATGGTAAGATCTTTGAATAAGATTCGTAGGGATTCGAGGATGTTTGTGCCTCAACAGTCATAATTCTTGCGAGCAATTGGAAGTAGCTACAGGCTCAGTCTGGTGCGACTTACAATAACTCGCACTTAAAATTTGCATTTTTTCGAGTTTTGGCGATGAACTTGATTTTTAATATATCTAATTCGATAATGCAGACAAATTTTGAGCATAATCCTCCCGATTATCGTTTGGTCTAATTTGAGCCTCCTTATTATGTTCATTAACATGTTCGAACATCAAAATATACGAGTATTGAATTTTATCATTAAGCGTATATTACTCATATATTATTTTAATGAAAAAATCCAATGAAGTGTTTTTTTTTTTACTTCTGAAGTGTTCCAAAACGAATACTTCCAAGGACATATCAGAAAAAGAAGGATGTTGTGGACCTTTCTTTTATTCTATTATTCCTTTTCTATTATAAGGCATCTTTATTAGTTACCATCAAATAATTGCATATCACAACAAGGATTTCGTATAAATCATGCATAGAGACCTTGCGGATTCTGTCAGAATAGCTAAAGGTGATTTCATTTATTTACATAATAACTTTTGAACTTAAGCGTCGTTGGTTCACAAGTCTACGCCAGCAGACACTGTACTTGAAAGAATTGTTCACTTTTGTATAATTGCAGAGTCGTCAACTGAAAGCTAATCTCAGAGCAATTTATTATTTCCGCCCAACCTCCTTTATAATTATAAGATTGCATAAATAACAAATCATACACAAACATATCTGGTGCAGTTACTATTATATTATCTATTAAACCTACAACCGCTTGTAAATATTAATAACAATGATGAAAAAGACCACCCCATCGCCTGCTGGTAGGGTTTAATACCCCATAACTGCCATAAATCAGTGCCGTCAGTCTCCCTCAGGGCAGCTTCTGGCGAGCTGTAGGTCGCTGTCGCAGACACACCTCTCTACACCCTTAGCCGTTTACTCTAATGTTGCTTCCTTCGCACCAATATTAGTCTGCTTTTTGGGGGCCAATTAGGAGGCTTTGAAAAACCAGGTCACCGGAGTCTCTTCCATAACTTGGTTCTCATTACCACTAAAATACAAACGTTTTGAACGGTAGTGACAATAGTTTCTGCGTCTATATGTATAGTCTTTAGCTATATTCTATGGGTATAGTCTTTAGCTGCATTTTTCATGGTGCAGATGGAGATTAAAACTAGTTGGTACACTCCATGCACACAAATGGTCTCTACGCGTTAGATCTATATCCCAGCGCACGCCTTATAAAGGAACGTGTTTTATAAAAACACAAGATATAACGATAATAATATAATAATAATAAATCTTAATTTAATAAAATATATTAATAGGTATTATATTGTAGAAGATATAAAAAAAATATGTCTACGGAGGGTATAAAAGCGAGTGCAAACTATTGACTCGGGCATTGCTGTCCGTCATTTTTGCGTGTTATCGCTGACGAAAAACAGATGGCGCTACGTGTGCTATGCAACGTTCGAGCGTTCGACAGCAGCCGAATTTATCCGAACACTCTCGAACTCAGAGGCTTCGTCTTCACTTCTCATTTACTCGTCGACGAGTGAACACATGTTTTTCAAATTACCCTCTATAGCTTTCTATTACATATTAGTTGAGTTTCTTTTGCCTTAAGCATCTAGTGTTTTGTAAAAAGTTACGTCATTCTCTTAATAATAGCGTGGATCTTCTTATAATATATATTGTTACTAGAATGTCGTAAAAATTCAATACATTTATTACCATTTAAGATGTTATTGACACATACAGAGGTACCGATAAGATCCCCACAGTCAAAAAGTGGAAACGTGTTGTTTCCTTCACATCACGATTTACGATTCACGATTTCACACAGAACCCTAGTGAGTTCTGTGTGAGCTCTAACACTACTGTTAGCTCGTACTTGTTCTCTAAAATAGTCCAATGTCAAATCAAAGGCAAAATTCTTTTGAAATGGAACGTAATTATTTATCAGTATTCTAATGATATGCTGACGGTTTATGTTCACCATTCTATCAGTATTCGAATCATGTCAGAATGATAAGTATATATCAATAGTCTATTTTCCACAAAAAGATAATGTAGAGAGATAATACATTTATATTCGAGACTCATTGTTACGCAAATGGCTTAAATACCACCAATGCTCAAATACCGATATTTTCCGATACTGAAAACGTGAATAATGTCCAAGCGCTTCGTGATCCTATTCATCTGATAAAAAAAAGATATGAGGAAATTTCAATATAATATGCCTTATATTACTGAAATATGGTAAATTTTGGTTTGGATGATTGTAGTTAAATAATTAATATATAAGTTACAGTAAAAACATAATTAAAACTAGAATTATTAACTATAATATAAATGCAGTAGAAATGAGAACTTTGCGGAGTATGGCAGGAGTAAAACTGAGTGACAGATTGTATAATGAAGTGATTAGAAAGAAATGTGGTTTGAAAGAGGATATCGTGACAAGAATAGAGAAAGGGATGCTTGGGTGGTTTGGGCATGTGGAACGGATGGATGAAAGTAGACTGACCAAAATGATTTATGAAGCTGGAGTGAGTGGAGACACGGGACGAGGAAGACCTAGGCGAACATATTTCGAACAAATCGAAAGTGTCCTCAAAAAAGGCCAGGTCAGAAGTACCCGCAATCGTCGAGCATGTATGAGGAATGTTATGAAAGTAGATGAAGCGAAAGAGATATGTAAGGACCGTAGCAAGTGGAAGGACGTAATCTCTGCCTACCCCCGTGGGAAAAAGGGGTGAGTATGTATGTATGTATGAAATTATTAACTTACACTAACCACTTGAATGGGCATAAAAATACCTAACCCAAATTTAAATCTCTGTCATTTTATAATTATCAGTTTTGTATTTTTATTAATAAACTATAATTCATTCCGATAAATTCTAGTATTCACTAAGGTTTAAAATAAAATAAAAAATATTTGTTCCACTTACACCAATTAGCTTAGCCCAAACTAAGCTCTGTAAGGCTTGTGCTATGGGTAACGGATAGACATACATTTATAAATTTTTTATTGAAATATATATCAACAACCATGAGGTACAAATGCTGGCATTCATCACACAAACATCTGCCCCCACCGGGATTCGAACCCGGGACCTCAGAGATGGCGACACCTTGAAACCGGTGTACTATCCACTCTACTATGGAGGTCGTCGTTTATTAATAAAAGCACTCGACATACATCTATACATATTGTTAGAAATTAAAAGTAAGAGTAATTTTTTAAAAAGATAACGACCGAAATCATCTATTTACGATTTACTAAACTGAAATCAATTATAACAAAACACGGAATAAATATGGCGGTCGAGGCGAGCTGTCATCTCGCGGGGCTTGCGATGCGCCACCGATTGTGACGTCACTGAGTAGAGGGGCCGGGCAAAAGAGAATTCTCTAAAATCTCCAAAAATATAATAAATTTGTAGAGGGGTCAATTCTCTACATGAAATATATTTCCAAAATAACTGTCAGGGATTAGGATTCGATACTGCTGCCAAAACTGCAATCACTAAAGTTTTGTCTGCCTAACTGTATAACCGTTATAGATACAAAAAATACTCGACGAATTTTAACGAAATTTGGTACATATGTTTTTAATACTCCTGAGCTAGTATACTTTTCATCACGTTACAATTAATAGGAGCAGAGCAGTGAAGGGAAATGTGGGGAAAACGGGAGAAGTTAGTCCATTTTTTAAGATTCTGTCATGTGTGCAACCTTAATGGTTAAAGCTACAGAGAAATCATGTATGATGTCTATCTTTTTCATGGGCGAGGACCTCTCCCTCCAGAACGTGGTGTGTGCCATGCTGGAGGGAGAGAGCACGTGGGCGGTGGTGAACTCCTTCTGCGACGACGTCATGACGCAGAAGGAGGCGGCGGAGCGCGCCAGGGAAGTTGACCCTGGCGCGCAAGCATGCCGCCGTAGGCGTACGGGGCGAAGGAGGCGCGCTTTCGCGCGCTTCATTCTCCCCTGTCGGCCCGGGAAGGCCGGTCCCTGCTATTCAAAAGTCACCTTCAGTCGTCGATCCCCTGGATGCCCCGGGGGATTGACGCCCCTCCCCCCCCCCATCACAACAGGGGGGCGAGACCCGCACGACCCGGGCCAACGCTGACGAGGTCGTGGAAGTATTCTCGTGAGTTCCCATGACCTAGTCACGCCGCGATGCAGCTCTCTTCGGTGTGTCCCCCCCCTCCCTTATTTGGGGGGAGGACACATCGACGATCGAAGCTCTCGCGGCAAGGCGTCAGTAAGGGGCATTGTCAGGTTTTTAGTCAGTAGGCCGCGCGCTTGGACTCGTCCCCCAGGCGCGCGGAGAGTCCGACATAACACCGCGGTTTTCCCGAGCCGCGGGGTATGCGAAAAGCATTTACCTACCTGACATAAAAAAAAAAGTTGTCTATCTTTTATGGTTGACTCACAATAACATGTGTAACTCCCGATAGCTTAGCAGTTCGAAGCTTCCTGATTACATTTGTCTACTCGTACGTTTATAACATTTTCAGTCTATAAAAATGCTAGCTAAAATTACGTTTCCACGCAGACGAAGTCGTGGGCACAGCTAGTATTTAATACTTTTTTTTGCTGTTTGTGTTATTTTGGACTGATTCTGTCACAACCTATACAGAAGTAAAAGTAGACATAGACAATATTAGAGTATCTGTCACCTATAGAATGTCACCACAAGTATGCAACCTCAACCTTCCCTGATTTCTAGTTTAGGTAAATGACCTTTGCTAGTTAGATTTTGATCACGGTTAGTCATACACATGGAGAAGCATCACGTTTGTGCATAAAGATCTGCAGTAAGAGGTCAAAAAATAGCATGAAACCACATGCTATTTTTTATATTAAACGTGTACAAAACGAATTACAAGTGAAGGTCCCCTAATGTTTTCGCTTCAATAGCTAAGCCACTTTATCCTTAAATGGCTTAAGGAACAATGTCGATGAATTTTCAATTAATAGGTAATTAACTCGCACCCTGAAACAAAAAGTAATCTAGGTGCCCACAAATCAAGGAAATTTTAATTGTAACAAAGCAATAAAATTAATTTCGTTATTTTACAGATTGGACCGAGGATTGATTTTGCTAACAGCAAAATGAAATTTGTTTCTTGGAATAGTAATTTCTTTATCAATCCGAAGCAGCTATTAGACTTTGAAGTTATTTCTTTTATTAGGACCTGCGGGATTAACAGGACAAAGGCCTCAAAAACAAAACTGTTGACAATGTATTGTAGCTTGATAACAATGAGACTTATTCTGTTAATATTATAGATTGCCTGTATTTTACCTTTATTATGATGTCCTATGCCTACATAAACAGTCCTGTGGAACCAATAGTTTTCCAGGATGTGCGCGATATCTCCGAAACTATTCACAGTCGTGTTGATAGATGTGTTTTGACAGAAAAGGATTAGACATTATAATGAACGGCGAGAATATAACGCACTTTTGTCTTGCTAACGTACTGAAATGGCTGGCATGTAAAACCTGAGTACAATGCTCGAAGATTGCACAATGGGTGTTAAAATGAACATAGATAGACAAGACGACGACAGCTATGTCGAATACCTATATAACACCCTACGCTTACATAATCCTTTAAGGTTGTAGGTTCTATAGTGGAAGTTGTTGAATATGTTTACTTAGGACAAACAGTTTAATTAAGTGGCCCATTTTCCAGCAAGAGGTCAAACGATTAATATAATACGTTACACTTATTTTTCTTTAAATCACCTGAGAACAGTGTGTGTTATTGTGGCTTTTAACAATATTATGCTTCAGTAAAATAATATTATGATTCAGTAATATAAATATAGAAGTTTCGTAAATAATTTATCGCCGTGGATAACGCTCTGAGCGTTAGGAGTGACACAGGTGTTCTTAGAGATATCAAGGATAATAGTCGCTGCGTATGACAATTTATTTTGGTATAGAAAAAATATGAGTTCTTGTTTATTGGGAAAGTCTATTTAGCTAGATGTCCGAATTGAACTTTTCAACTGAATTCATTTTACTTTGCTAAGTCAAAATAGACCTTATTGACTATTAATAACGTTAAGAGGTTAACATTACGTTGGTAGTTGCGTTTTTTTATATTAAACAGTTAATATAAAATTGGTATCTCGTACAATATAATAGTAATATTCATAAGTTCCGAGGTTTTCTCTGAGGATTACAGTATGGAGTTTTCCAAGAAGGCAGTAAATAAGTTTTTGAAGAATATATGTCTGCTTACTGTCAAACAAGTCGTAAGTATTGCTACTGTCGTGGTAAAAAATAATACATTCACTATAAAAAAACACATTTCTTTTTACAAAATCGAGTTAACGCTGTAGTTACAACAACCGTGTCAATTGTTAATTTTATAATGTCGCCAGGATTACAGCAAAACAACGCAACGTTACATTAAAATATGGTTCGAACTTAACTCTATTTTTTTTTATTAAATTGTTACGAGTATGTCTTCAGAGACTGTCTACCAATAGGCAGGTAAGTCTTTTCTCCGCAATAGCATCATAAAAAATCGTTATCGTGGATATTGCGATAGTTGTAATACTGAGGGGCATGTATAGCGTAAAGGGCTTATTCCCACTATGAAAAATTTGTATCAAATTACGATTAAAATACCGCCTAAGATAAACGAGCTTTCATAAGCGAGATACAAGATAAAATTTATAAAAAATAGTTCCTGTCACTACTTAAGGTTAGCAAAAAAAAACCTACAAATTACATTTTTTAAATGCAAGCAAATAATTATTTAAATAAATAAAATCTCAGTCGCTAACGATATCCACGGGAAGATTGGAAGTGGTGACACGTAAAAAATAAATCCGGAGAGACAACTGTCATGATATTGTCATATGGTTTACTTAAGTCATACAAATAATGCATGTGTCATGGCCGAATACATACGTCAGTCAACACAATATTGTAAATTAAAATACGCAAACGCTGGCGGTACTTTAATCGGAACCAAAAAAATAAAAATAAACAAAAAAGAAAAAATAACCCGGATAAAGCTTTTAAATCCGCACTCGTCACGTTTGTACAGAATTTCATTTCACAATCGACATTGAGTGCGGCGTGAGTTTATGTGCGAGGATTAAATTGTCTGTGCGAGTGTGCGAGAAATAAACAAACAGAATCCCATTGTCCAATTGTTCTTTATCCACGCTAACAATTATGTTTACCTATGGTTTCAAACTTTTTGATGAAAATCTATTGCTAATAGAAATGAAATTTTACCTAGATTCTTCCTCAAATCCCCTTTGAGGGGATTTTTTACTAGTAATAGTTGGGAGAAAAACTGTAGAACACCTTTCAGGATTCAATTTCTATTGTTATTGAGTCATCATCTGATTCATAGACCACGGCAAAGGTCATAACGCTACCAACACTTTTACATACAATATATTCTCCATTACAACATACAATTTACAAATTCTTATGTGAAACTATAGCACACAGCTTTCGTTAACGCTAGGGAATAGTTCTACAATCTTTGTTCAATCAATCAATTGTTCGCTTTGGAGTTATTCATTGTTTTGTTAACCTTCGTACCATTTACCTCGTGTTGTGATAGCGTATAGTTTGGAAATACGAATTTCGGCGGTGCCTAATGTTGCGTCTTGTGAATTAATAGGAAACTTTGTCACTCTGTTGAATATAGTGCAAAGTAAATTATCTAAGTATTGTTTTGTAAAATACATAAAACTAATAACAAGATGAAAGTGAATAGACAACTAGGTAAATGTCTGATCTTCGGTTTCTTTTTCACTTTTCATGAAATGGATGGATGAGATGAGATTTATTAAAAAAAAAGTGTTTGTGATATTTGTATTTAATTTGTACGTTTATTTCAACTAAGTTTATTTATTGTATTTATATTCATTTCAAATAACCTAACTTTAAAAATAAACTAATCCTAATATATAAAGAGATATACAATTTTAAGTATCTATTTTATAAATGTTAATTATCTAAAATTTTTGTTATATATGTACTTATCTATATATATGTATATAAAAACTAACATACTTAGTTTTTATTTGTGTTGTATATTTGTGTTTTTTCTATAGATATGCAATATCAAATCCTGTGAATAAAACTATATTTTTTAAACTTATTTATTTAAAGAAAAACTTATGGCTTCGCCGATAGTTTATTTTGTGTCTGCCTTATAGTGGTCTAGTTTACGTCGTCAATAGCTGATAATAGCAGGTGTTGAAACTACTGACTTACAAACATGTCCTTTAAATGTATCAAATTTAAACACAATTTAATTCTGGCCATTGTTTAGTCAATAATATTTTTTTAACTAGTAACTTTCCTTTTAATAAAAAAAGCTAAAAAAATGTATAAATAATAAAAAAAATGTTAATAATATTTTTTTTACTTACATTTTATTATATATTTATTTTTAGTTAAATGAAAAGTCACATACACCAAGAACATTATCTGGTTTGCATCTAGTAGAGGCAAAAAAATGGCTTTTATTTATTCTAGTTGACCGTCCATCAATTTTTTTTCTATTAATTTACCAAACATGTAAAACATATCTGAAATACCTGAAATGTCAGCTCTTCAGTTCTCTGTCCAGCTTATTTGCTTTTTATTTAATAGCAGTAACTATATTTTCTTCAGTAATTAAGGTACCTTTGATCAGTGGCGCTAAAAAGTGTGAATAAATCCCTCACTGATATATTCACACTGGTGTCATAACGTATTCAGACTAATTTGGACATCGCTGCAATATTCAAGTTTATTGCTAAGACAATCCGTAGCAGAGATGTAACGATCTACGACTACGAGTATGCTACGTCTGTAGTGACTACGTTCTAATTGCATCGCTGATTTATGACATGGCATTTACGACTTCAAATGTCGCGTAATAATGTAGCTACGAGTATCTTACTAAATTACTGCTTCATTTACCGACATTACGAGTAGTTGAATTAACTCTTATATTTCTATCAATGTCGCTTATGTTTTGTATGTTTGTTAATTAATTGTCTTTGTTATGTTTGTTTATTATTAGGTTTTTACGTATCCTGCTATATGATTAACATTGATAATGAAAAATGTTTCAAATTGCTTAGGTAATTTTTTGTTTTAAATATTAATCTTAACTAAACAGTATTGCTGTTTAGTTAAGATTAATATTATATAATAAATTATTGCTCGTACAGCGACGAGTGAACGAATACAGACTGTGACATTTTTAATATGCACACCTGGGAAGTACAAAAGATCGAAGTGAACCCGTGTTCAGCAGTGTATTATTGAAAATATAATTTCATCAAATGGTTTTAAAATATTATTTGAATAAATGTTATTTAATGTTACGAGGTATTTTTCCTGAAATGTCATCTGAAGTTTTTGATCTTAATTATAGCCTTAAAAATACTCCATTGGTAGGTGTAAGCCGAAAACAGCAGAGCCGGTAGACTTTCCACTAGGTGGGTTGATAATTTGGTAAAAATCGCAGGAAGACGTTGGATGCTAACCACGCAGAATCGATCAGTGTAAAAATTCTTGGAAGAGAACTATTTCCAGCAGTGGGTATTCCTTGACAGAAACGAAAGAATTAAACGACAAGATGTTTATTGCAGAGCTGTGTTGTTCATTAGTTAATCGTTCACAGATTTCTTGAAAGCGTGCAATATATTCTAACATTTTTACTTTTCAGTATACGAAGACATTATTTAGTTCTGTACCTTATTCAATTATCATCTTGGAAAACCGCAGCTAATCTCGTTATGAGGCATAATTTCCAAGAATAATGACGGCCATCTTATCAAGACAGCATTCATTTTGTATACAGGTCGGTGTGGGATCAAAAAATAAATAATAAACCTGCTTTTTATATTCAAGATTACTTTGTGTTGGTTTTAATATAGTGAATGTTAATATTTTTTTTATTGTTAACAAACCTTGAAGCGAGAGTTTTTTTCTCCCACGAAACGGCAGACAATCTTGATGAACTGATTATACGGCACTTTTACTAACTGGGCTCTGATCAATGCTTTTAGGCCTATTTGATATTCAGGCTTCAAGAGAGCAACTCAATGCTGCTCTATATGAGCACAGATGCAAAAATAGAAAGTATTTTCGATATTTTATTATATAATAATTACATATAAATTTTAGATTAAACAGATTAAATATTACTCTGTATAAACATCTATAAAAACATATAGTTTAGTATGCACTAAACTTCGGTGGATATTTGGCTGTTGCAGCTGTAAATTTGTTAGACACGAACCGGCTAATGTTTGGTGATGTAATTATAAATAGTCAAATTGAATATCATATTTATCAAATCAATATGGGATTTATTTTAAATCCAATATGGCGGACTCAATATTTGTTGATAAAACACCATGGCAATTATTTATAATGTTTTTGCCTTCTTGACTTTTACTACAACAGCAACTTCGCATATCTAAGATGGCTACGATTTTTTAATGTAAATGAATAAAATAAAGTAATGTTTGCGTACAACAGATTAATAAAGAAACACAAACGCATTCTAGATACTTAATGAATAATATAAACAAGTCATTCCTATTATATTCTTTTTAAATATTTTTATATACGTATACATCAAGATGTTTAATTAGCTTAAGTATAGAGTTATATAAATTTTTTTATGTATCTATGAATGCACCAGATTAAGTAGTATTTCCGTTTGTGGTATGTTGGTCTAGCAGTGTGGTTTGTTGGTCTAGGGGGTTCCACTACCCCATACGTAGGTTAGGTTAGCAGATTTCGGTACCGAATTTATTAACACGTGTACATAGAGTGGCTAGTGCGGGACGACTGGGGCGACGCTAGTGCGCCCGTTGGCCGTAGGTTACTTCCGCCCACGTAGCACTTGTGACATGGCGTGACGTGTCCCCACATACATCCCATTCTTATAAAAAAAAATTTTCACAATTCAATTTTTGTTACATATTTATACTATGGTTCTGGCTCCACAGGCACACAGAAATCTGCTGAATACAATAATATGTTACTCGGTCGCAAACATGACGCAATCCTGATTCAACGGATGCAAAACATTATACAAAGCAAAACATTACTGATTACATACATGATTGAAATATTACATTAATTGTTTTTTATTAGAAGACCTTTTTTCATTTTATTAAAGATTACTTATTTTATGTGGATTCTTTTATTTAATACCTATCCTTTCTTAATAGTTACGATTCTATAATTTATGACTGATCTCAAAAAATAAGTTTTATAATATAATTATATTGTCTGTTTAAGTTTCGTTAGTACAAGAGTTTTTTAATATTATTACAATGATTAAGCTTAAGAAAGAAATTTTTAAACATATATATTATCATGTCGTAGTCATTTACATTGAAAGTTATTGACTGTGCCTAAGGTTACACATTGGTGTTGTTAACAACAGCGTAGTTATTTCGTCTTATTTTATTGTTTACATTATGACCTCGATACTCGCTCCAACTTAGCATTCCGGCGCTTAAGGCGCATACGCTTATGTCTATTTTTAGAACTGGTTTTCTTAAAGTGAAGTACTACAAATTTATTACATTTTTAAACTTATAAGGACTTTTTACAGGAATGCCTTTAAATTAGTTTAATGTTTACTTGTGTGGTTACTTATCTTAAGATAATTTACAGTATTTGACATGCATTTCCTAATTAAAGTTATATCTAGCTACATAAGTACAGTATGATATTGGTACATAAAAAATATAAGTTTTTTTATAAAAATTAGGTTATTTTCTTACCCTCTATTATACTATTTGAGGTTGTATCACTTGTGCCTTTTTAATAGTTTCTTCCATTTGTTTGCGTAGCCATTTTTGAGTTCGGGACCGAAATGTGCTACAGCACCAAAATATCATTATAGCACATAAAAGTGTGGTTATTATCGTTAATATTAGACCATAGACTTGTATATGGTTTTCTAAAGTGCTGGAGCTTGCTTGATTCGCTCCGTTTTGAGTTATTATAACTTCTTCCTGTTTACTATAGGACTTTCCCATTTTTTGGATTCGACTAAATGTTATTAACAGTTTACGAAACGCGCTTGCTTTATGCGATCACAACTTAATATGTTCTAAATTTCTACTTCATTTAAAAGGAAATCTTTATTTTTCTATGTCGCTTGTCAGCATAAAAATCTGACTGGTGTCTTTATAACACGTCCTCTGCTCGTGGTACGCGTCATAAGGTTGCTTTTACTATAATTTTCAGAGTTTCTAGATTTAATATCTTTCGATGTTGCTGACACTTTTAAATTATTATTTATTATTGGTGCGTTGTTGTCTGTTTGATCATTAATTATATACGCGGGTTTTAATCTGTCAATTGATACTCTAATTTCTTTATTACCTATATTTATTTTATAAACCTTGTCTTGCCTACTTAATATGCGGTAAGGGCCTTATAAGTAGGACTAAGGGATTTTTTTAACATATCGTTCCTCAGAAATACGTGGCTACATGTTTTTAGGTCATTGTTTACGAAAAAATTTTTGGAGCCGTGCGATGGACATTCCTGAGGGTTTATTTTGTGTATGGTTTCGCGTAAATTTGCAATAAATTCATGATGATTGCAATCTGTTTTACTCTCCTGAAAAAAATCTGATGGCAATCTTAATGTCTGTCCGTAGGTCATTTCGGCTGCGCTAAATCCTGTGTCGGTTCTATGTGCTGTTCTTAAGCCTAACATTGCTGTTGGTAACTCGCTTACCCAACTTGTGTTTTCTGTCAGTCGTGCTGTTAATGCGCTTTTTAACGACCTATGCCATCGTTCTATTAGGCCGTTGCTTTGAGGATGGTACGCTGTAGTTCTTATCCTTTGTATTCCTAATACTTTAGTTAATGCGTTAAAGAGATCACTTTCGAACTGTCTACCTTGATCGGTAGTTATTTTTTTTGGACAACCGAATCTGCATATCCATTCTTTATATATAACTTTAGAGATTGTTTCAGCTGATATATCAGAGACTGGTATGGCTTCTGGCCAACGCGTGAAACGATCCATGATAGTAACTATATAACGCTCTCCGTTAACCGATGTCGATAAAGGGCCTACGATATCCGTATGAATGTGTTCGAACCTATTACATAATGGAAAAACTGTAAATTTTGCGACTGTGTGTCTGTTTACTTTTGTTTTTTGACACGCTATACAACTTCTAGTCCATGTGTTTATGTCTTTATTCATACCTATCCAAAAGTACCTTTGCGTTATTAATTTTTTCGTGGTGCGTACACCGGGGTGACTTATGTTGTGTACATTATTAAAGATTGTTCTTCGAAACTGTTTGGGAATAATGGGCCTTATATTGTTTGTACTTACTTCACAGTGGACTCTTGTGTTTGTGTTAGGCATGACTACGTGTTTAAATATTAAGTTTGTGTTTCCTGTTATTACTGACTCTAAATCGGTTTCCTGTGCCCGAGCTAATTCTTCGTAATCTATCGTCGCTGGGCAGTTAATGGATTCTATGCGCGATAAGGCGTCTGCGACTGTGTTTTTCGAGCCTTCAATATGTTGTATGTCGCTAGTAAATTCGCTGATATACATTAATTGTCTTACTCGTCTGGCTAGTTCTTTGTCGCTACCCATTTTTGTAAATGCATAAATTAACGGTTTATGGTCCGTAAAGATTGTTGTTGTTCGTCCTTCTATCATATTTCTAAAATGAATTATTGCCATGTAAATTGCTGCAAGTTCCTTATCGTATGTACTGTATTTTCTTTGTGATTGTGAAAGACTTTTAGAAAAGTAGCCTAAGGGTAACCATTGATTGTTTATTTTTTGTTAAAGGACTGCTCCTACGCATGAGTCGGACGCATCGGTCATTAATGCTAAGGGTGTATCTGCTCTGGGGTGTGACAATGTGGCTGCGTTTATTAAGCTAGCTTTACATTGTTCCCAGGCTTGTAAGCTTTTTGTGTCCCAACAAATTTGTGTCTTGTCTTTCTTTTTTGAATTGTGAAGGAATTTATTTAGTTCTGCCTGACATTCTATTGCATGTGGTAAATGTGCTCTATAAAAATTGATTAAGCCTAAAAATCGTCTTAGTTGTTCTACTGTATCCGGTCGCGGATAGTCTGTTATTGCCTTAACCTTTTCTGGCAGTGGGCATATGCCGTCTGGTGATACTAAATACCCTAAAAATTCTATGCTAGTTTGGCCAAAAATACATTTACTTAAGTTTATCGTTATACCTAATTTCTGGAATTGCTTGAATATTTCCCTAAGGTGTTTTTTTAATATGTCTTCATTATCTGACGCGATGATGATGTCATCAATATAACAAAATAGTGCTGATTCATTGTTTTCTGCCGAATTTCCTATGCGTTCGATGCCTTTCAATACTTCCTGATTCATGAATCTTTGGAAGGTTTGTGCTGCATTCCTTAAACCAAAGGTCATGCGAGGAAATTCATAAAGACCGAATGGGGTACATATGCCTGTTTTTTCTATGTCGTCTTTTGCTACACTAATGTTGTGGTATGCTCTATTTAAGTCTAAGCGTGAAAAATATTTTTTATTTGGTAATATATATGTGAAGTCTTGCATGCGAGGTATAGGGTAACGATCTGGTTTCGTTATAGCGTTAAGCGCTCTGTAGTCACCACAAGGTCTAAGTTGGCCGTCTTTTTTTGGTACTACATGAAGTGGACTTGCCCACTCTCCTTTTCCTGGCCTACAAATACCTAATTCCTGCATTTTCTCGAATTCTTTTTTTACTGTCATATATCGGTCCGGTGGTAGTGGCCTTGAACGCGCACATACCGGGGCACCTGAGGTGACGATATGATGTTGAACACTGTGTGTTGCATTTTCCTTGAATGCAACTGGTTTTGTAATTTCTACGAATTCTTCTAACAACTCTCGATATGGGTGGTTATTCTGTATACTCTTAACTGAAGGTTCGTCGCTACTTATGATGGTCCCTCTCGCATTTAAACCTGTTATGTTATCTACTAGTTTCTTATTGTATAAATCTACTATTAACTTATAGTGTTGAATAAAATCTGCGCCCAATATGGCTTGCTTGACATCACAAATAATAAAGTTCCATTTATATGCTCGTCTTAATCCTAAGTTTAATTGTAAATTCTTAATGCCATACGTTTTAATTTCTGTGTTATTTGCTGCAAACAATTTGTAGGTACTTAGTGTTGGCTTACACTTATATTGACTTACCGGTAAGACTGATACATTTGCGCCGGTGTCTACTAGGAATCGAATCTTGGACTTCTTGTCTGTTACACATAGGCGGTGATTTTGGCTTACCGCGCAGTCTCCCGCCGCGTAGGACTGTACGGTCTTTAGTTTTCCGCATTCCCGCTGTTTCTGTTTTTCGGGTTTCCTTCCGTTGTTGCTGTTGTCTTGTTCCAGTTACAAGGCTGTTCACATTTTCTTGCTCTCTCTCTGAAGCGATAATGATATTGGCACAACCAGTTTCCGCTTGCAGGCCTTCGCATAGTCGTACTGGGTTGTGAATAACGAAACGGGTATCTTGCCATGTATCTATTTTGACTGTTACTGCGACTCATACTGCGGCTTCTTGCTTCTTTCATTTCTTTTATTTCATTGCGCAAGTTTCTTATTTCAATCGCCATCTGCGTAAATTGGCTCATCATTTCTTGAAAATTATATACAGGCGAAGCTGTGACTGCTTCCACTTCTCCGGTCTGCCAGTTTTCAATGATTTTGTCTGCTAGTGCTGCTAGACCTTCAAGTTTGGTATCTTGAGCTACGGATAGTACTGCTTTGACTGCGTTAGGTAACCTTGATATCCAAAGGCGTTTCAATGCTTCTGTAGATACTTGGGTGTTGCTGGCAAGCTCAGACATTCTTCTTAATAATTGCGATGGTCGTTGTGTTCCTAAATCCATTTCCGACACTAATTTATGAAATTGTCGTTCAGCACTTTCTTCATAAGCTGTGATTAATCGATCTCTGATTGCGTCATATTTCCTCTCTGCAGGTGGCTTAACTATAAGGTCGCCTACCTGTTGAAGGGCTTCTCTGTTTAATTTTGTTATCACCATGTTGAATTTTGCGAGGTCTCCTTGTTTTTGTGGCTCCATGATGGAATCGAATTGCGCGAACCAAAGTCTAGGCATGTCCTTCCAGAATTCCGGTATTCTTGTTGATACTGATGTTGCTTCAAGGTCAGGTACCGTTGACATTTGTGTGGTAGCGGCTGACGTTTGCAAGGCGGTAGCTGGTGTTCCCGGCTTCACTGTGTTTGTAGGCACTGATATTATCTTGAATTATTTGTTTCACTTTAGTTCTGTAATATTCACTTACGTTTTTTAGTTCTCTTCTATATTCATAAGGTACTCTAACCACTTTGTTTTGCCCGAGTGAAGAGTTGTAGCACACGGGGAGTCGTCTCAAAGATGTCCAAATGTTTTTGATTTACACTAAAGTCACTATTCACTTTTAATTGTTTATAAGTCACAGGGGTCACCACTTGTGGTTTGTTGGTCTAGGGGGTTCCACTACCCCATACGTAGGTTAGGTTAGCAATCAAACATGTGATTTCGGTACCGAATTTATTAACACGTGTACATAGAGTGGCTAGTGCGGGACGACTGGGGCGACGCCAGTGCGCCCGTTGGCCGTAGGTTACTTCCGCCCACGTAGCACTTGTGACATGGCGTGACGTGTCCCCACACCGTTATTTTTTTAATTTCAAATCCTTTTGACGGCTGTAAGTTTTGATTTTACAATTTCGTGTTGGCGTCGTGTGTGTTACTTTTATCGATAAAAGTAACACATATACCCCTCTGATACTATTTTTGACAGCAATTGACATTTGGAAACGTTTTTATTTTAATAAGTAGGTTTTAAAAATAATTTGGGAAATGTCAGTAGTAATTTTAGTCGATACTGAATTGTATTATTTTTGATTTCTCATTTCTCAATTTCGTTTAAAAATTAACGCGGTTAAATATGTTGATGAAATTAACGCGGTGAAAGATTTAAATAAGAATCGATAAACATGATCAACATCAGATATTAGCAATAAAATATGGTGTAGCTTCATAGTGTAGCTAGACTTCATACTGGAATAAGATACAAGTTTCCTTGCTTTGTGACCAGAAAGAGGTGCCATAGATACTTTTATTTTAAGTATAATTAAGTATAATTTATATATACGTACAACTTATATTTATCTTAATCAATTTTAGCAAAAAATTACTATTTATTAGTATACTTATTTATTTTAAAAAATCACAGAAACAACATATTTATTTTTCTCTCGGCGCATTTAAAACTGAGTGACCGCGTCAAAGTATCCACTTGGTATTCAGAGAGCGCGGTGAAAATATGATATTCAAAAATTGGTTGGCTCTTTGAACGTGTTTGAAATTTGTTATGTTTTTATTTTATCAACTAAAAATCGAGTTCGGACAATTTGTATTCTATCTGTGACTAAAATAATTTTATCTTAAGCCTTGTTATGACTGTAAAATCTGAAGCCTGCAAGGAATAGTAAAACAGCGGTTATTGACTTGGTGACGTTTCTAAGACACAAAAGATTAACAAGCTTAATAATGAAATGAATTTTGTCTCAAATTTGTGACACAAAGAAGCAAAAACTGGAATGGTCTAGAATTTCTACTGTCTGTCGCTAGTATACAGCCAGACCAGGGTCACTATGCAAAGTAGAATATATCTCAAGCTCTTGACAAGATATATTTATTTATTTAATGCTTTATGGGCAAAGGCGAACTTAATGCCAATCGACCTTAGGGTAGTTGAGAGAGAACCAATATAGATGTACATTAGTTATAATGCACACATATATATACTTAGGCAATATTTTTAATATAATAATTAACATCTAAAATAAATATTTGAGAGAGTATCAAGATACATGTACAACATTAGTTAATACGCGCCGCGTACATGTCGGCCAGGATGTCGAATAGGGGGGAGCGTCCCAGAACCGTCGCCGCCTCGTACGAGATGGTACGATAGTCTCGTATGATCCGTATGGCCATTATCCGCTGCAGGCTACGTAGCAGAGCTTGCAGCGGGGGGACCTCGCGCAGTCTCGCGACCACACGGGAGCCCCATACATGGCCACGAATCGCACGACGCCCTCGTACAGGCGGCGAACTCCATCCCTCGGTCCCCCGAGATTGGGCAGCAGGCGATGCAATGCGCCCGCCACCCTTTTGGCTCGGGGGACCAACCGCACGAAATGCTCCTCGAAGCTCCAGTGGCGGTCCAGGGTGAGGCCCAGGTACTTGATGTACGGCCCCACCGGGACCACCGCGTCACCCACCCGGATCCGGCAGCTGGGTGGTTCCCGGCGCCTCGGAAGGCCGTGGAACCATAGCGCCTCGGTTTTGTGAAGCGCTATTTCTAAACCAAGCCGGCGGATCGCCCGCTACAAAAATTTCCCTGGTATAAGAGAATGTTCTTTTAGAATTATACAACATATTGTTTTCATAAAATAATTAGAATTTTTATTTTATATATTAACCGTAGCAGTGTAGTATGTATGTGTTTTTTATACTGTTTTATACTCTTTATTCCCTATAATAAATAAATCTACATTCAGCAGTAACAACAATAAGAGGGTACAGTTTTAGGTAACAGAATTAAACTCTACAAAAAATGTTACTCAAGCTCTCAGCAAGATTCTATCCCAAGAGTCTACATCTAGAAGCGTGAAGAACAAGAGTCTATAGCTCTGAACAGCATAATGGAGATGTTCCGAATTTGTATGTTGGTAATCGGGTATTCCCCATGAAATGAAAATGTATATTTTTAGGAATATCATGAACAAAAGTTTTAATTAAAAATCCCTGCATTTTGGCAAAATAGCATTTTAATCCCCCTAAAATATCATTATCAAAGCCATAATTTAATAAAGAAACATTATCTGTCAGTAATGACAGCTGTCAACAACATTGTATTTTTCGTACTTCGTATTTAAATGGCAATGTAAATTCAGCAATAAAAATGAAAATTACTATTCCGCCAACGTTACATTTTAATGACACTAGGTATGTTATAAACCAATCAAACGTCAATTTCTTACATTGTCTTGTTAAAATATATTTTTTAATAAATGGTTACTTGGTTACTTTGGTACTTAGGTAGTCAATGAACATGCAAGTTGTTTCTTGATCTTGTTTCAGACTAATAAAATTTATATGTTCATTTTTTTGCATTACTTAATGAAAAATCTTTTTTTTTTTAAAGTTGGATGTCTTGTACAAACTTTTTAAAATTACTTAATACAAAAAATAAAAAAAACGTTCATGGTATCGTGGGCCGGTTACTCCATCTATTGTTCTTAAACTATTTCCCATAGTAGCAAGATATATTTTCTACTACATTATCCAAACACTTAATGATATTATTACTCGTAACGTCATCAAACATATTGGATTGTAGCAGCAGTAATCTATATTCAAGATACTCTGATCATAAGCCTTCGTTTCGTACATAATTAAAAGTGAGAGGATTTCAAGTTCAACCTATATTGAACATTTCCTTTGTAATGGCGTCTTAAAAAATGCGACATAATTGCGAAACCCTCGGTACGCATTTCATCATAATTACTTACTTATTGTGGAGACCATCTACCATATTCATAATTATTTTTATGTAAAGAAATAGTATACAATCCAGTTTTACTGAAACTCCTTAAGAAGACTTAACATGATGATTTGCGATTCGACAGAGACGTGACCTCCATGTTCTTATCTTTCTTTACAAGATCTTTAACAATCCCAAATTTCCCAACTACCTTCATTTCCGATTCCATTGTCTCCCCGAGCCTTGTACCCTAAACGAGCATGTTTTAATTGAGTACCTAAACAGCTTTGGTCCAACACGCGTTACTTTAAAAAATCGTTTCCGGTGTCAGCAACGAGGCTCAGGAGACGAATGTTTGAAACAATAGAAAACCATTTCGCATTCGAAATCTTGAGATTCGTATACGAATTACCGAATTCATTATTTCTGAACTTTCGTTTCGTGCGTTGTGCAACGAGTGGTACAACCCACTCGTTTTTGATTTCTACTAGTAGTATATCCAACGCTGAAGTGACGTTGACAGTAATAAATTTACTCTGGTTAATGTAAAGCTTGTAAATAGGTACATAATAATAAGTGAATATTGTTTGAGTACATAGATATAAAATTTTGTTGTTGTAATTTTTAATTTTATTACGTGAAACAGAATCTTTGTTTTGAATGACAGCACTGAATTCGAGTGATTCAAAAATCTATAAAATTGTAAACAGTAGAAAATAATTTCGCGCACGATTTGTATTTGTATTCGAATTCCTAATTCACGTCTAATGATTCAAAAATATGTCTCCTGGAACCAGTTGCCCACAAGTATTCGCGACAGTTCATCCGTGGATGTTTTCAAGAGAATACTTAAAGATCATTAGCTTTCTTCATTTATTTATTATTATATTACATGTATTTATTATTATAAGTAATATAGTAAAATAACAAAAGTTGTACATGAAGCTTTTCTCATTTCTTTCAAAACGTCTGTTGTGGTTGGCTGGAAGAGATCTCTATTAAAGATAAATCCACCATTGTACATATCCTTTCTTGTATGAAAATGTATATAATGTCTAATTGTGCAATAAAAGTGTTATAAAAAAGATACAAATGTAAATCCATCTTACGACATTTGAACGCAATAAAAAGATATTTTTCATATACATCAAAATACTTCGCTCATTACCGAGCATCCTACACACGTTTAATCTAATCGCTTATTATGATTAATACGTTGGAAAATTACTTTTTAGGCTGAAAATCTTCTTTCTATAATATGAATTGCTTGAAAGATTTACGACTTTAATCATGAGCTAATAAAATACAAACAGATCTTTATTAAGCTCTCAGTTTCCTCTGAATATTTATTTTAATTTTCAGATATGGCGGCCGTCCTTAAAAGGAAATATAATTTTTATTAAGCAAGTATAATTTATTATGTTGCTTCGTCTAGGCCTCATGAGTAGCAGATAAGAATATCAATTTTTATGTTACATAATAACTATGTATTCATAATCAGTCATTGATGGTCAAAAATAATGAACGATTCATTTGCAAATGGGGAGAAATCCGACATTTGCGTAATGGCAATATTTCCAACATAACCCCTTTGCTAATTTTCATTTCATCAAAATGTCACAAAATAAGTAATCTTTCCTCGTCATTTCTCATTTAGGGAATAAATTGAACCGAGAATTAAATTAGCAAAGATATTTTAATTGTGATATGAGCAGGGAAACAACGAGTTGGGGTAGGTATACTTTCTGTTAATTTAGGTTATACATATATAATCAAATGAATAACGTGAAGACAGGTGAAAAGAATGACGTGATGAAACGTGATTATTTCAAAGATATTGTACAGGTAAGAAGCTTTTTTTAAATCACAATGTTTATGACAACAATTCTTTTTAAATTGTTTATTTCTCTATGATATCTTCATTATATTTTATATTACATTTCCGCCGGCGTCTTTGCCCGCGTTATATCAGATTAACCAAAAGAAAAGATAAACTACCCTAAAAATAAATTAATATTAAAAGTAAAAAAAAAATAGAAACCTAACATAAAATTTAATAAAAATACATTGTAAAGAAATAGTCTGACCCAAATCGCCGTCAATCGGCAACGTGCCTAGAAGGCAGCATTACCACGTTGTATAGCAATGCGGATCCGCGGTGCCAGATATGATCCAGTCTTCGAAACACGTGTCGATTCGATTAGCCTGCGGTTGCATTCTTTAAAGACTCTGGCCATTTTCCCCCCAGGGCGTCAGAGTCTCGACCCCAAAAACACTTATTAAGTTTGCATATTTGCGCCGTTTGAAGAGTTAGCCAGCCTTAATAGCGGTGCCATGAAGATGGGACTGTGCTTCAATGTCTGTACATGTCGCATTCCAAACTAGTAGTCACCCATCTTTCGCGGTATGAGGGTCATACGATCGGTTCTCTTACAGTCATCGCGGGCGAGGCCGGCCGATTCTAGAACAACCAGTACTCTCGCACTGTTAAAGGCCCTACGGATGATCTCGTTAAGGGTGGCATGATGGGAGGTACGCCCTGCGCTTTTGCTGCAGGAGAGGCAGTGATGACCCAGCTGGTCCACTGGGTCATCACAACAACAGTGATGTGGGAATAAGAATATTATCGCGATAAAATATATTTTTAGTTTCCGACCGCATTCACCGTCCCAAACACGTGCTGTCTGACTCGCCCAATCTCATAACAGCTAAGCTAAACAGGCCACTTCTGCGTGGTAGCTCCACACGCATGTAAGTAGCAAACACACACACCAATACCTGGGTAGTTAGTTTAACTGCTATTATTAAGTGCATCAGCGCACATTTAACTAATCGGACCACTTTGGAAATCGAACTAATTTCATAGCGTATGTACTCTCCTGAGGCTGCGCTTTGCACTGCCCACCGTTCTGGAGGGCGGGCGCTTTAGTTTAAAGCCGATAAGGTCCCAGGCCTTCTGCCAGTAGTGTTCAGTTGTTAGGCTAACCTTCTGCTACAGTCCAACATAACCAGCTGCCGTAGACCGGGCGCGGGTGGTGTCCGGTGTGAGGTCACCCGAGCACCAAGACGACGACTACAATAGTAACGTACCCCTAATGAGGATTCACTACCACCCCCGTGGGAAAAAAAATTTTTAGTTGATTTCCGTGTAGTCTCCGACTATCTTTATACCGAATTTTTAGCGGGTAAAAATATTTTTCCTTGTTTCTAAATTCAGTATTAAACGTCGCACAGTATGGATATGTTTTATACAGTAAAACATATCATTGCTCCATACGCATAGAGTTTAATGTCCAAAAAGCAACGTGAGCCAATAAATTTGTGGCTTCGATGCAGTTCAGTTTGATACAGTCAGTACAGTTCCAAGGTGTTGTGGAATTATTAGGTAATAACAATCTTAGGGCTAAATGTCTATCGCAGTCAAGTCAGTACCTACGTCACTCATTACTATCCACTTAATTTTTTTCTTTTTTTTAATTCTTTATTTAATGGCCATACACCTTAAGGTTAAGCCGGCCATCCACTTAGTTGGCGCAACTTAATCTTCATTATATGTTGTTGGCGTTTCAAATATCTTCATTAATTATAATGAACTTGAATCAATAGCGACTTGTTATCAAACTTCATCTTGTTAACTTTACAAAATTAGCTTAGTGTGCTTTTTGTGTTAAATTTTGTTGATGCCAGCTATTTTTATTAAAGATCCTGAAGTAATTCGATGTTGGCTTGTTAGTAAAAGAGATTGAAAATCTTTATTCCTTAGCAACTGTTGCGTTTTCCCGAACGCCCGTTATTTTCTTATATTATTTAATTATATTGTGATAATATTGCTTACCGGTCCGTAGTTCTGGGTTTGCTTGAATTGTGTTTTGTGTGTACTAATGTGCCCTACCGTATGTGGTTATAAATATATATCATATATTACAATACTTGTAGTATAAAAATAGGAGAACGCGTGGCCGACCACTTTTCCAATCCAATCCCGTCTTCAAGACAATATGCAAATCTTAATCCAATGGTATATTTAAATACACTATGATACACTTGATACACGTAACTAAATGACACGTAAATGATCAATTATTAATCCGCCGTAAATATAACTCAATAAAAAATGCCGTGAAAAAATCCGAAGTGACAGTCAAGTACCGAAACCGTAATGTCAAAATCTTTTTTTTTTATTACTTTTTTAAATTTCCTTTTCCGCGGTCCGAAACTCATAAGTCCTAAACAATCCCCCACCCCGAGATGAGCAACCCTCATCTCGCTAGTCTACCGGTAGACGGGACAGGGTTGCCACCGCACGGCGCATCACAGAGTCGCCGATCGAGACCTCTGCGAACCGAGGTACACCGTCAGAGCCTGGATAAAGCTTCAAAATGCGTCCTCTACGCCAACGTAGAGGAGAAAGATTTGAATCCTTAATCAGGACAAGATCCCCTACCCGTGCAGGAGCCGTTTTATCTGTCCATTTCAGCCGCTGCTGCAACATGTGCAAATACTCCGAATAAAACCGTTTATTAAAATTTTGTGACATCTGTTGCAGCATTTGAAAGCGAGAAAGTCGACTCAGTGGTACATTCTCAAAGGGATACTCAGGGAGAGCTGCAAGGGGCTGGCCGATGAGGAAATGACCCGGTGTCAAAACCTCCATATCGTTGGGATCCGAAGAGAGTGGGCATAAAGGCCGTGAATTTAAAGTTGCTTCCACTCTGTAAAAGACCGTAGTAAGTTCCTCGAACGTAAGAACCGTTTCCCCAATAACACGTCTCAAATGTGTCTTAGCCACCTTCACGACAGCCTCAAAGATGCCTCCCCAATGAGGACATCCAGGAGGATCAAACTTCCACGTAATGCCCTGAGTAGCCATTGCTTGTCCCAAGTCCGTACTATGTTTCGTTAAAAAATCATGGACCTCCTTAAGATATCTGTCAGCACCCTGATAATTTGTGCCGCAGTCCGACCGTACCAAACTCGGTAACCCCCTCCGTGAAACAAAACGTCCGAACGCCGCGATAAACGCTTCCGTACTAAGCGAAGATACTATTTCTAAATGTACTGCCTTCGTTGACAGACAAACAAATACACATAAATAAACTTTGTAAGTCTTAGAGGTCCGCAAGTGAGAAGCCCTGACAATAAAAGGACCAGCGAAATCCGTACCGACACCGTGAAAAGGTCTGGTGACACTAACCCGATCGCTAGGTAGGTCACCCATCATAGGCTGCATGGTGTTAGCCTTTAACCGATAGCAAGGTATACACTTAAATATAACCGATCGGACGCACCGTCGCGCCGATAGTATCCAAAATTCCCGCTGAAGAATAGCAAGCAGTGCCGTACAACCTGCATGCGAGTTAGTAATGTGCCGATCACTTACTATCAACTGCGTCAAGGGTCCGTCCTTGGGCAGCAAAAGGGGATGCCTAGCCGAATACGGCAGCTTCGAGTTGCGCAGCCGTCCGCCAACACGAAGTAATCCCTCGCCATCAATGAATAAGTTAAGTTTCTGTACGGCACCCTTAACCGACCCGTCGTCCGTAACGATTTAAGCTCGTCAGAAAACCGTTCCGATTGTACCCGTCGTACCCAAAACATGAGAGCAGCACGCCGTTCGCCTGCCGTCAGAAACAAAGATGTATTTCTTACAACCGGTTTGCGAGTATTCGTTATAAACCGACGCATCCATCCCGTAACGGCCAGTAATTTATTAAGAGAGCTAAACCGCAGTAAAAGAGGGTTTGTGACGATTTCTTTCTCCACAGCCATGACACGCACACAGGGCAGCGGATCCGATCCGATTAAAACCGTAGGGGGCCATGACGACTCCGGTGCCGTCAACCAAGCAGGTCCCCACCAAAGGTTATGACTCACCAACGAGGAGGCATAACAGCCGCGAGAGGCCACGTCGGCGGGGTTCAACTCGCCGGGTACGTGCCGCCAATTCAGATTCACTGACGAGTTTTGAATTTGCGAAACTCGATTCGCAACAAATGTTTCCAGCCTATGTACCGAGGTCTGGAGCCACGCCAAAACAATTTGGCTGTCAGTCCACGCATAAACGTTACCTATGTTAATGTGCTTCCCGAGTGTATCACAAACATGATTCAATAACCGAGTAAGTAACGCAGCTCCCGAGAGCTCCAATTTGGGTATGGTTTGGCGGTTGCGTATAGGAGCCACCTTGCTCTTCACCGTGATTAGATGTAACGCTACTGAACCATCTGACTGTATCGTCCGAAGATATACGACTGCCGCGAAACCCGATTCCGAGGCGTCACAGAAACCGTGAAGTGACGCATGATACTTCCCCGGTGGAAGTATTTTACGAGGTATAACAACCCTTCCGATAGTGGGTAACTGATCAATAAATGCGAGCCAGTCCGTTAAGAGTTCAGTAGGTAGGGTCTCATCCCACTTAAGCTCAGCCAACCATAACCGTTGTAGAAAACATTTAGCCCAAAATATTATAGGAGCGATCCACCCGTTAGGATCATAGATACGAGCAACCGTAGACAGGACTAGCCGCTTAGTCCATATCTTTTCCGTTATTGTTAAAACCCGAAAGGAAAAGATGTCAGGAACCGGTAAATACTGAACACCTAAAACCGATGTTGAACGAGGAGAGTCCGGATTCTCAAATAACAATGGATCTTGAACGTGATCCGCTGGTAGTCCTTCTAAGAGACGTGGACTGTTCGAAATCCATTTCCGTAGTTCATAGCCAGCCGTTGCCAATAACGCTATGAGCTCGTTACGTAAAATTAAAGCCTCCTGTTCCGAAGATCCACCCGTGATAACGTCATCGACAAAAATTTCCGACTCTAAGACGTCCGCCGCACGAGGGAATCGAACGCGTTCCCGTTGAGCGAGTTCCAACAAGCACCGCATAGCCATCCAGGGGCTAGATTTCAAACCGTACGTGTTTGTGTTCAGTTCGTAGACGCGTAATGGGTGAGACGGGTCCTCGCGCCAAAGAATCAGCTGATACCGTCTATCAGCCTCATCAATCACCGTTTGCCGGAACATCATGCGTATATCCGTCGCGAAGACCACCTGGTGTCTACGAAAGGCCGAAATAAGATCCGAAATATCTTTATGTAGTTTAGCACCCGAGTGCAGGATTTGGTTCAATGAAACACCGTTAGAGGAAGGGGCCGACCCGTCAAACACGACCCGTATCTTACCGCTATCCGATTTAAAAACCGCGTGATGTGGTATGAAATAGTGTTCTTCCGATGAGTAGTCCCTCCGTGCCAGGGACATGTGACCTAATTGTACATATTCCCGCATGAACTCAATGTATTTGTCGCGAAACTCTGTATCTCGCTTCATGCGACGTTCCATAGAAAGCAGGCGTTTCTCAGCAGTGAGGTAGGACTGCCCCAGCGGTTTGCGAATGCTCACAAAGGGCAACCGAGTAACGAAACGACCGTTCGGTAACCGATAAACATTTTCGATAAAATGGCGCTCGCATTCTTCGTCGAGCGGGTCCTTCCGTGAAACCGTGGGTACCTCTTCTGTCTCCCAAAAACGCTGTACTAAATCCGAAAGAGAAACGCCCGTAAAAACCGTATCAGAAACCGTATCATATGCTGGGCCCATAATCATATATCCGTAGTGCGAAGGTATAGCAACCAAGCCATTATTATTTAAATTTATAGTGCGTCCGGTGCACAATAATTGACCAAGCACATCAGTACCAAGCAACAAATCAATTTTTCCAATATTTAAAAATTTTCTGTCAGCCAAAAACAGGTGAGAAGCCGAGTTCAAAATTTCCGAAGGTAATTCCACCTGTGGATGTTCTCCTAAAATATCATGCAACACTAGTGCTGTAACTGTAATAACAGGTTGAGAGACCGATTCTCCAACAATGTTAAAGGTACATTGACCATAAACATGTGACACGAGCACATCACCTATGCCACGAACCGAAATATTATTATTAAATATGTATAGGCCTAACCGTCTCGCCAAATTAACTGTTATCATGCAACCTTGCGAACCCGTGTCCGCTAGAGCCCGTGCTCTAACATAAAAACCGTTAATATCACAAATCCTTACCGCAACGGTAGGCAATAAAATAGTATTTAAAAAGGTTGCATTTGGCGAGGCGGCGGCGACTACCTATTCTTGAACGTCACTATGAAATGAAGCATTCACCCGATTAAAAACCTGGGCTGCCGACAGCGCCAGAGGGTTATATGTAGGGGGTCTCGAGCGCCCCAATGGTGCCCGAGTCAGGTGCCAACTGGCATCCGGTGTCCGGTAACCAACCGGATGACCGAAAGATGGCGGCGTGTTCCTCAATCGCGGCCGTTCCGCGAGTGGTGGTGAGAAACCCCTCGCTCTCGCTGCATACGAGGCCGCAGACGCATACTGTTCCGCAGTGACGTCACGAGATTCGTCCGCTTGAATATGCCCTATGCCCGCTGCATAGGGTGCTTGTACCATAGGCCCGGTGCCTCCCCCACCCGTATGTGGAGATGCCTGTGAAGTAGGCCTAAAGCCACCCCCACCCGTATATGGAGGTGTCGCGCGCACGTCCACCCGTCGAGGCGACGCTCGTCCAGAATGAGGAGGTGAAGTCCGTACTTGTCCGCTTTGACCCCCTCCTGAAGGAGAACCAATCCGTGCCGCTGCAGGCCTAACTCCACCATTCCTATTCAGGCATAACATCCCGTGATGTTTGCCGTTACAATGAATACATGGCCGTGCCACTGCACAACTATTAACAAGATGATCCCCTAAACAAAAATAACATAACTTGTGATTTTGCACAAAACGCCTCCGCTGTTGAGGGGAACAATTTATAAAATGTTGGCATTTAGATATAAAATGGCCTATGATGCCACAAAAGGTGCAACCAACCCGCTTGGATTGCAACCTATTATTAATAGTATGGTCCGATGTAGCCATACCTACCCTAGTCCCCCGAGTGGGTGGCCTAATCCTACCCTGACTGAATACAGGTCTTCCCTGACTGGACACAGGCCTCCCAGATGGCCCTGAGGTAGCCGTTGCAGGAGGTGAGCCTACATTGTCAACAATCCGTGCTTCTTCCTCCAAGAAGGTCAAAAGGTCAATAAATTTAGGCAACGGGCTTGCCTCATCTCCGCTTCCATATTTTTGTTCAAATCTTAATTTTAAATCAGAGGGTAACTTATTCAATACAATATGGAGCAACAAGAATGACCACTCCGTTACTGGTAAATTTAATTTCTCCAAACAATTATAGGCCACCTTTAATGGATTTAAAAAATCATCCCTTATAAACATGATATTCCTTAAATAAGGCAAATTTAATATCTTTGCCACATGGGCATCCGCAATTAACCTAATATTTTGATATCTGCCCATCAATAGCGCCCTTGCAGTCTCATAATTGTTATCTGTTATGGTTAAATGTGAAATAACCTGGTGAGCGTCTCCCGATAGACAACTCAACAGATAACTTAATTTTTGTGAGAGTGATATATCCATCCGACAATGTACCAAAGAATCAAAAATGTTAATAAATGACATCCAAGTTTCATACCCACCAGAATACTTGGGCAAATTTAAATCCGGCAATCTAGTATAAATTGAGGCATTACTACTTGACTGACCCTTAACCGTGGGACTACTGGCCAGATCCAGTGTCCTTACCGCCTGAATAATGCTGTCATAATATTCTAAGCATTGCTTGTAGTCTGCCTGAGCTTGAATCAACCTTGCCTGCAAAGTTTCATTGTCTGGATTCATGTCAGCCCTATCATAACACATTTGTAAAGCTTGATCCAGATCCGCCATGTATCTGTTCGCATTTGAAGCCCGCTCTTTCAAGGCCTCAACCCTGTCTGGTCTACTCACCAGAGAAAATGCGCTTACCAACCATTGCAATATGCGACGAATTTCGTTGTAACCGTCCGACATTTTAATAATTAAAGTAAATACAAAACAAAGAATTTACAAAATAACAGGTCCGTAACCGAAAAGAAAACCACGCTCTGCTACCAAAAAATGTTGCGTTTTTCCGAACGCCCGTTATTTTCTTATATTATTTAATTATATTGTGATAATATTGCTTACCGGTCCGTAGTTCTGGGTTTGCTTGAATTGTGTTTTGTGTGTACTAATGTGCCCTACCGTATGTGGTTATAAATATATATCATATATTACAATACTTGTAGTATAAAAATAGGAGAACGCGTGACCGACCACTTTTCCAATCCAATCCCGTCTTCAAGACAATATGCAAATCTTAATCCAATGGTATATTTAAATACACTATGATACACTTGATACACGTAACTAAATGACACGTAAATGATCAATTATTAATCCGCCGTAAAATAACTCAATAAAAAATGCCGTGAAAAAATCCGAAGTGACAGTCTAGTACCGAAACCGTAATGTCAAAATCTTTTTTTTTTATTACTTTTTTAAATTTCCTTTTCCGCGGTCCGAAACTCATAAGTCCTAAACAGCAACCGTTTCTTTTTTATATAATTTTGTTATACACCAATTAGCGTAATAGCCCGAAGTAAGGCTTGTGTTACGAAATCTATCGTAATGGATAGACATAAATATATATTAACAGCCATGACTAAGGCACAAATACTCGCATTCCTTGGACACACATTTGACGCACTTTTATCACCGAGACTCGAACCTGGGATCTCTAAGATAGCGTTACCTTGAAACCGATTTAGCTGCGGAGGTCATTATGAAATTATCTGTGTTGTTAAATTGCTACTATGCAAAAGATAGCTTTCCATCAAACTCACTATTCAAGCGAACTATCGGTCATAAGTTTAGCAACAAAAAAAAAATTGCTTACATCATTTTGAAATGTGGAAAAATTGTGATAGTTATTTTCCGTTAATACAACGACACTAATGATTATAAAGCGTCGCTGTGGTAACGATACAGGTTTACGAAGCGAATGATCCGGGCGGCCCGGGATCAATCCTACCATGTGCCAATGTATATTTTGTTATTCTAATTTCATAAGTACATTTATCTGACGCTCCTTCGGTGAAGCAAAACATCGTGAGGAATGCGAAATAAGGAAGCGGTATGTAGTTAACCGAACCTCTTTGGGCCAGCGTGTTTGACTATAGTTCAATCAGTCTATCATAGTTAGGGTAGGCTCGTGTCCTCGGTGGGGTCATACATGAGTTGTAATCCTAGAAATCATGTTTTTTTTTCTATCTCATCAACAACGGTGAAATAGCACTATGCTAAAACCTGGACTCGCTTTTCTCTAAATTCTAGATCAGAGGCTCCCAATATTTTTTGTGTCGTAGACCCTTCGCCATGTTTTTCGCTTTCGGGTAGACCCCCAACTTACCCGATATTCAAAGCCTACATCCAACAACATATAACATTTTGAAAACAACATATATAATATGTTATTAACTTCATAGGTACTTTTATAAATAATGTATATTTCTTTATATTAGAAGATAGTATAATATAAGTAAATAGATACAATCAGTGTCTGTTGATCTCCATTATGATGGACCCCCATTTTCATTTCATGGACCCCCAAATTTTTTTTCGTTAACGTAGACCCCTTGCATGTTATCATAGACTAGGGTTGCCAACCGTACTCTAAAATAGAGTATCGTACTCTATTTCATGTAAGCGTACTCTGGAATCTATAACACTAATAGAGTACGCTAAAATACTCTTTTTTACAAAATGTTTAGTGCACGTCTTTAATAATACGCAAAAACCTTAATCAGAATAAAACAGTCCACTATTTACTGTTATTATGTTGGTATCGCCGATTCCTCAATCCATATTTCTGTCTTTCTGTGGCGGGACGAGACTTTAAAAATAATGAAAATTTGTTATGTGCTGCAAGAAGTACTAAAAAATTCCTTTTTAAAAGATAAAAATAAAAGATACTCTTTTTTATAAGTGCATACTCTTTATTTACCTGCTTCAAAATCAAATATACTTTATGTCTGCTAAAAAAAGTTGGCAACCCTATCATAGACCCCTAGGGGTCGATATATAGACACTTGGGAATCCCTGTTCTAGATATATAGTATTGTTATGATGTTTATCCTTAAGACGGGACAAACGAATAAAGCTATGAATTGCGTTTATTAAGAGTTGACTAAAATCTCGATATAATATTGGATTATTACTCCAATAAGTTTCCATACCATTTAAAGCAGCATCGATCAGGGCCGATCAAAAAGGATGCCACACAGAATTTCATAATTCGCTTAGAAAGTTATTTAAAACAGTTCAGCAAAGTTAAATTGCCCTTTGTTTACCAAGTTGCAATAATGTGGAGTTGCTGATGAAACTTCTTACGACAACCGGCGCGGTGAAATATCTCAACTTTTTAAAATGTTTTCTCATGGACTTGTTGGTTAAGTTGTACAAAATATTATGTAGGAATCAAATATCAAATCTATTAAGTACTTCGTTTGTATATACACCGTTTGTTATATGTTTGTCGTTTAAATTCCTTTTCGGGATGACAGGGATGATAAATCTCTTTGGATTGTTATTAATAGAATTACAAGTCGAACGCACATTTTCAACAAATTATGTTGGGATTGTGATTTACTACTTTTTATTCAGATAACTTATGATATTCAAAATAATTTTGAAACACGTCCCCTTCATGTGGCTTGCTGAGTGAGTGAGTGATGAATGAAGAGTGTGAGTGATTTTTCTACCACAGATATAGAATTCAAGGCACTTCAAATTAATAACTAAGCTTAATAACTACGAATCATTCATAATATGTTTATTTGCTCAGTTTCTAGTAAAAATATAGTAGTTTAATTAGTGTAAATATGTTTTCTATACAATCTACCGTCTAGCCACTTCTATCGATACTTTTTATTTTATTATATTGTTTGCATGTGTAACGATTATTTAATGATTGTCTGCGCCTGCATTTTAATCAGCAACAATGTTGACTAATCTCGTTTGCGTTGTCTGGTCAATGTGGCACTTTTACTTTTTGCTTGCTCGGTCAACATTCGCATATAAGTATTTTGTAAACTTATAATTAATTAAAATTGAGCTTGTTAACTACATTTTGGAGGTTTCATTTATGTCCTGAGACAAGACAATGAATTTATGTTCTAAAAAATTTTTATTTTCATATTAGTATTAGTATGTATTTCATATTAGTATATAATGTGCTTTGTTTGCGTTTGAAATAAAATACTAACTAGCAAATTGCCTATAAATATTATTTTGTTTTTATTAAAATGTATAAATCTTACCATCCTATCTTTTATCTTCCTGCATGTGTATCTGCGATCCTCTGAGTGAAGCTGCCCAACTTCTCTTGGGAAACAAGAGACTACAAATTGAAAAACATTGCTGTTTTAAATCACTGCAAATCTCTATTATTTCCTAACTTTTTTTTTGTTCCCCTGATGAAAATGCAATAAATTGCATACCCGAGCTCTCCTCCCCAGAAGTGGAAGGCCAACCCACTAAAAGCCTCAGGGATGGTCTTCTTCAGGCATGTAGGGAGCCCTCGGGAACGCCAAGCGACTTCCGGGAAGCCCCAACCTTCGCTCCCCTGCAGGGGAGCCCTCCTCGGGGAGGCCACAATACCTTCCCCGATCTCCTCCACATTATTTCCTACCTTAGCTTAAACTGATTTTCATGAAACTATATTACTATTTATTAATTATATATCTATACATATAATAAGACAGTAAAAATATTTTGTCTGTACATTTAGTATTTTTGACTGAAATGGATAGAGGGGCACTTAAATAGATTATTAGAAAGCAAAAAAAAATTTTTGGAATTTTTTGTCTGTCTGTCTGTATGTATGTTCACGTTTATCTCCGAAAGTACTGAACCGATTTGCTTGAAACTTTCACTATTTGCTTTGTTTTAACTCAGAATAATATCTAAACTTTGTTTCATCAAAATCGGTTCATTAAAAAAAAAGTTATCGTCATTTTAATGAACTCAAATAAATAAAACTGGAGTGTCATCTGTGAAAATTGAAGACGGTGAAATTTTAATCAAAAGTACTGTGAAAATAATATTTGTGGAAAAGCTCATTGTTTTGTGCCATACTATACATACATACATACTAATATTATAAATGCGAAAGTAACTCTGTCTGTCTGTCTGTCTGTTCCGCTTTCACACCAAAACTACTGAACCGATTTAAATGAAATTTGGTACACAGATAGTCTGGAGCCTGAGAAAGGACATAGGCTACTTTTTCATGCAAAAAAGGTTGTAAAGGGTTGTAAAAGGTTGAAAGGAGGGATTATTGGTTGTATGGAAATATTGTTAAAACTACTGACCGATTTAAATGAAATTTGGTACACAGATAGTCTGGAGCCTGAGAAAGGACATAGGCTACTTTTTCATGCAAAAAAGGTTGTAAAGGGTTGTAAAAGGTTGAAAGGAGGGATTATTGGTTGTATGGAAATATTGTTAAAACTACTGAACCGATTTAAATGAAATTTGGTACACAGATAGTCTAGAGGCTGAGAAAGGACAGAGGCTACCTTTTAAAGCAGAAAAGGGTTGTAAAAGGTTGAAAGGAGGGGGTGAAAGGTTGTATGGCAGTATTGTTAAAACATATCCTTCCTGTGGGAAATTCGAATATAACGCGGGCGAAGCCGCGGGCGGAAAGCTATATATATATATATATATATATATATTATATATATATATATTATATATATATATTATATATATATTATATATATATATATATATATATTATATATATATATTATATATATATATATATATATATATTATATATATATATATATATATATTATATATATATATATTATTATATATATATATATATTTGTTACACTTACACTAATTAGCCTAGTCCAAACTAAGCTCTATAAGGCTTGTGCTATGGGATATTATACATATATAAATATTTTATACAAATATAATATATCAACAACCATGTCTAAGGTACAAATGCTCGCATTCATCACACAAACATCTGCCCCCACCGGGATTCGAACCCGGGACCTCAGAGATGGCGACACCTTAAAATCGGTGTACTGTCCACTCGACTATGGAGGTCGTCAATTAAATTAATAATTTATGCACACAATACCAAATGTATGTAAACAATATGACATATGCTTTTGCTTAAAAGTACCTCCTAGAAGTCACATTTCTCCATATTTAAATGCGGCTTCTATGCTGAATATGAGCTCGAGGAGACATCTGCACCTTGCTTGCTTGGTGTTTGATATCTTGAAATGCAGAAAGCCAACATGTCTCTTTTCGAAACTTAAAATATCTTCTTTACATGATAAATATGGTACCAGAGCATGTAGATATCTTTTGGAAAGTCATTCTCATAAAACTGTGGCTTTTACTGGCCGTTTTCGCTACCTAGCAACTAAATGTTGGAACAACATACCTCCTCTTTGCGACAATTGACATCTAAATTTTCATTCAAAAAACACTTTAAATTATATCTTGTCCAAAAACAACGTATAGGGATTCCAAAGGGGTACTCGGTGGCGGATTTTGTCATTTAAAGTGTCTATAATTTTAACTTCTAGTAAATGGCATACTTGTTTAGTATGCACTTCAAGTCTAATTAAAATTACGACAGCCAACATTGATCACTGATATTATAGTTTATATGCGACACCCAGTATTTTGAATATTATTTATGTATTTTTTTTATCTTATACTTCTATATGATTTTTATTTGTATTTTATTTATGGGCTTGTGTTTAAATTAATATGTATATATATTTATATACACATACATACATATTTATATTATATAAAGATAAACTATGTTTTTTTTTTATGTAAAATTATTGGTAAACACAAAACCCTTCTTTAGGTTGTAGCAGAATACAAGCTGCTTTGCTCTCATCCTTATGTAAGCAATTTCAATCACTGAGCTACGACCCTTGAGCACACACAGCTCTTGGTTTGTACTGAGTGTTTTGAGTGTTACCAATCATGCAGCGGCGGAAATATCAGAATGTGAAAGGAAGCCCCATAGGACTGAGAGAGAGAGATGAGATCATGATCTCATTTATAAAAAAGACAAGTCCAAAGACGAAACGACGACTCAATGTTTCTGTGGCAGCTGCTTTGCTCTCATCCTTATGTAAGCAATTTCAATCACTGAGCTACGACCCTTGAGCACACACAGCTCTTGGTTTGTACTGAGTGTTTTCTTTAAGGAAAATGTAATTTTTAGTTTCTTTGTGTTCCTATATTTGTGTGTGATGAAGATGTTTTGTAATTAAAGATTTTATCTATCTATCTATATAAAAAAGAAAACATAATATACGTGAGTAATGCTTATTTCATAAATGAAATTTCTGATATATCGACCTACGAGAGGAGAAAAATAGAGTAATCTAAATACATATGCGTGTATGTAACTGGATATAGTATATGTAACTAGAAATATACAATAAACGGATATAGATAAGAACACATATTATATAGAATACATAAAAACACATATACCAATATACTTATACTAATATACATAGCAAAATTAATAATTGTGAATAAAATCGTATAGACGTAACAATAACATAATACATAAATAACATATCAGATACTATGAGAGACAGTATTAAGGTATGTACGGTAATCCAATTGAAACCTACCATAGAACTTTATTAACACAATTTAAATTTAACTAAGTACGTCAGAGAATCTTCCGAAATTAATAAAGGCTCATTTCTAGCTCAACTTTGAGTCTTAAGTCAATTACACTTCGTAGCGAAGTCAGTGAAGTGTGAGCAATTTAAGTTTAACCTAGGCTTTATCATGAATCGATTTTGGTAATCCGATTAACTGTTATCGGTATCGGGTTTTGTAATTAATAACAATACATGGAACGGTTTGCCGTTACGTCACCTTAATAAACTAGTTTAATTTGACTAATCTATATCCGTTATTGTGTACATACTTTTTAATTCTGTGGTACCGTTATAAAAAATAGGATATTAGTCCTAAGTCGCGACTGCTACGGCGACCCGGGATGGACCACGCCCCTTCCGTGGCCGGGGGGCGTCGTCGGTGGAGGAGACTGGGGGAGGTAGTAGCCTCCCCCGAGGAGGGCTCCCCTCTAGGCAGGGGAGTGGAGGCTGGGGGTTCCCGGAAGTGGCTTGATGTTCCCGGGGGCTCCCAACATGCCTGAAGAAAGCCATCCCTGAGGTTTTTAGTGGGTAGGCCTCTCCCTTCTGGGGAGGAGAGCCCCACATAACCGCCGGCTCGCCACAGCCGGGGTATGCAATTTAATGCATTTTCCTCAGGGGAACAAAAAAAAAAAGGCCTTACAAGGAACACTCTTGCATGGAGAGCGCCACACACGCTTGCCGCCTAGCGAACGGACAGATTCGGTGCGTTTACACGCTCCCTCAAAAACGAAAAATAATTTTAAATCATTCGACATCATTCAGTTATTTTTATCTCGTAGTTTTGTATACATATACTCAGTCAGTATTTTTTTTTTTGCTGAATATGTCGTTGTTTATATACCTCGCTATCTATCAGAAAAAGGCCAAATCAAGTCAAACTTTATGGCAAATATTATTACGCAAAACCATACCATAAGTAACGAAACTTAACATAACGTAAGGTGATGTAACGTAACGTTAATCGTACGTTATAAGTTTATAACCGTTATCTTGAAAATTGTCCTTTGTATTTTGACAGTTTCAAGTGATAAATGCCCTAAATGCAAGTTGACAACATATCTGTACTAAACATGTCATAGAAACTATTTTCGGATCAGAAACACAGGAAATATTTTTTATTAAACAATAATATTTATCAATTGACTTGCATATAAGTATATGCTTTTCTTTCCCATGGCGTTAGACAAAGATCACAGGATTTCACTTGTTACGATCCAAACAGCTAACTTCTTCGATTATCATTTATACTTTCAATTGATCTGAACTTCCTGCCAGGATATCATTATTAAGTCGAAGTATATTTGCCTAAATCGACCCCTACCAACTTTCCCATTCATATTTGCGTTATATATCGCACTAATAATACAATAGTGTATCAACCCAAAACGTCGTACTTGACATAATACTAGAAACACACGCAAAATTTGATTCCTCACGCGTGATCAAGACCGTCGTTCGATTAGTGCAAAAACAGAATAAGGATAAATTAAAAAACTTATGTGACAGTTATTCAATTTGCAACTATTACATGAAGTGAGTAATAAGTTTTTTGTTGATTAAAGAAAAATTATCGATTTTGAGTTGATACACTATTGTATTATTAGTGCGATATGTTTATTTCGTTAAGTTTTCTACGTATCCAAGCCAACAAAAAAAAAACAATCATAATGACGACCTCCATAGTCGAGTGGATAATACACCGGTTTCAAAGTGTCGCCATCTCTGAGGTCCCGGGTTCGAATCCCGGTGGGGGCAGATGTTTGTGTGATGAATGCCAGCATTTGTACCTTAGTCATGGTTGTTGATATATATTTCAATAAAAAATATTTATATATGTATAATATATGTATGTCTATCCGTTACCCTAGATCCCATTGCACAAGCTTTATAGAGCTTAGTTTGGGCTAGGCTAATTGGTGTAAGTGTAACAAATATTTATTTTATTTATTTTTATTTTATAACCAATTTTTACTATTTTCACAATTTTATTGTAAACCTTTAACTGATCTGAACGCCATATACCTATACATTACCTAACGTGTATATCGGAACCTCGACATATTTAACATAAAATAGAGCCTCCCAAAAAAACGAATCAAATCACATTATCTAACGGAGTATTCAAATCTAATTTCCGATATATTTGCTGTGATAATTATTTTAGCGGTATTTTTGTCGTGTTTCGGTTTATATTGATGTCTTCAATAATGTTTTTATAACTTCAGAGCACCGAAATGAAATTTGTTATTTATGCGTGAAGATTTTGGTGATTTAAATATCGTAACTGGAGTTATGACTTTTTCGTTGATAACTTTTTAACTTATTTAGTAATACTTGTTTTGAATTATACGTTTTATTATATTTATTTAAATTGAAAAATATAATTATAAATATAGTATTTTTCACCAAAATATATTCGTATGTTAGCTAAAATATGTTGAAAATAAATTTATATATATATATATTATATATGTATTATTTAGCATAGTTATTCATACAAATGACAATTTCACATTTACTTTAATGTCTATTGATTAACACTATTGACATATAAGTAACAACAACGTAATTAATTAAAGTTTTTTATTAAGATTTAAAGTTCTTAAGTTCTACTACGCTTCTTTGTTTACATAACGCAATTACAAAATATAAAAGGAAAGAAAATAATTTTAATCATCGAAGTCGATGTTGTTTCGGCACTGGTTATCATCTAATTCGAAATCTGGGATCAATCCTACTACATACCATGGTCCGAATTTCATATTGAAATACATTTATGCAGTCAAGCAGAACATCGTGCATACGCTTGGGAAGAAATTATGAGGAATGTGTACGAACAATTCTCTAATCGCCTTAACTTTGGGTAGGCTCGTGCTCGTTGGGGGGGTATATATATATATACCCCCTCAACGTGTATATATATATATATATATATATACATATATATTAACTCCGATTTTTTAATATTTTAATATACATATATATAGTTAAGACTCAACAGGTAGGTAGAGGATATAAGAATATTAAAGTAACGTTCTGCTCGCAGCTTCGATCGTACTATGTCAAATTTTCCCTTTGAAAATAAAATATTTTACCGAGCTAAGAATAATGCTATATCCGTTTCTGGGTCTCAAACTAGCCAAAATTTCATAAAAATCCGATTATTCGACCACTCACTTAGTTCCATTGTGATATAACAAGTTGAGAGTTTCATATTAATATTATTAAGGTCTGGTAGGGATACGTCTCTCCCAATCATGCAGCGGCGGAAATATCAGAATGTGAAAGGAAGCCCCATAGGACTGAGAGACAGAGATGAGATCATGATCTCATCTATAAAAAAGACAAGTCCAAAGACGAAACGACGACTCAATGTTTCTATGGCATGCCCATAGTACTAAGCATAAAACATTCTAATACCTCCTGCAATTTTCTGGAAAGCAAGGAGAGACACTTCATAAAAAGAATAATATAAAGTCATTACTTCACCAAAAAAGGTATTATATATATAAGAACGAATATTGTCATTGAAGGTTGTTTCAGGAAAAATTATTAAAAAGGAATATATTTAACCAGAAGTGAAGGTCCATATTTAGTATATATCCAACTGCTTGCCAGATACAACGAAGGGGGTTTATATTTAGTGAGGGTAGCAAAACATGGACTTATAACTACGATGCCAAAACAAAGCAGCAATCGAACGAATAGATCTTATGGGATAGGTAAGCCGAAACCAACTAAATTAGCGTGCATGGAAAGTGCTTTGAAACATTTCATAGATTTTTGAAAAATAAAATTGGGCACTACTCTGCTTGTGCGTTAAGACATCGTCGTACAGTGCGCGTATCTGGTACACGACAATTGGTTTTACGCAAGTAATTGTCGAACTCCTTCAAAATAAGAGTAAACGGCGTATCATTTTGCACTACACGAAAGCAAGTTTTTACCACATGGTCGCAAACAAGTCGTAAACGGACGGGTAATTCTACTCACAGTCCTAATGGCAGTAATCAAGGCAAAAGTCAAGAACCAATTACGCGCTCAACGATATTCGTCACTAGAAGAGGCTGCCAACAGGTACAAAAGATATTAAAATATCGCTACCTGCAATCTCAATTGACGTAAGGCACATTTTGGTCAAATTGAGTTATGTATGTCATCTTACTTAGTTTTTTTTCTCTTTCTTTCTGTCTAATCCATATAATAATAAGACCAATAATAACGTCATTACTACCACTATTATTTTATTTGCAAGTCTCTGTGTCCGTTGACAACTAATGTTTATAATGTCTTGTAGGCTGTGTATGCTAGACCGCCTAATTAACGAAATAAGTTACTTCTATAATTCAAAATATGGGATTACATTTTCTTTTCATTAGCTTTACACCTATTTTCGTTGTCTATATGAACAGTTTCCGCTATTTTTCTTAGGGTGTAGATAATACTATTGTTTCAATCGTGCTTTACGTCCAAAACCAATAAGAGCCTCATAATAAAAATGGACGTAAGGAGCTTTCTAATGAATTTTCTGGAATGTATAGCACATATATTTTTTAAACTAACAAAATAATGAAAACTTAATATTTGATAGTCTGCATCTTAAAAAATAGGTTTGCTTTAACCACTTTATTATAACTTAAAAAAAAATAAGCGTTACGGATTTTATTCTAAAAAAACTTATATTGGCTCTCCTGAAAAGTGGGGACCTCAATTGAGATTACAAGTAGCGACATGTATCTGATGTCATCACGAAGGAGCGGCAAACTAGAAAAATTGCATTGACCCAAAGCCAGAATTTGCGAAACAAGAAATTTATATTCAACGATTACTATTAATACTCTTTTTTGTATTAAATTCGGAAACTTAGTACGCTCTACATTTGTACAGACTAAGACTTCAGGACAATGTTTCCACTATTTTCCGTGTATTCTTTTATTATATTTTAAATTTAACGTTAACAAGCGTCAAGATCCTACGAATTTCTACGATCCGAAGAACTACGAGCTTAATAGCAATAATGATATTAGGTTGGACACATTCGAGTGACAACACATGAACGCTTGAGGAAAAGATATTATTATTTTTATATTTCTCACTTAATATTTTCAGTGATATTTGTCACAACAAAAATACGACAATTTTATGTGAAGCTTATTCACCTGTATTTAAAGTTTGCCTGCTAATACATATACACCGCATGTAGCGGAAAACGTGTACCAAACTGGGTCAAATAATATGTATAACGTTTCTCAAAACAAATACACAAAAAAATAAAATGTAAAGTAAGTCAAATGACTTTGTAATTATTCGTGCTATATCTAGGCAACAGAACTGTTCCAAAGAATACGTTTTAATAATTCGAAAAATACTCGTAAGTTAAAGGCCACGCAGCGGCCCGTTTTCCCCATTATCTATCACCCACGGAGTAGCTGTATAATTACAGATTGTAATTACTCAAATCACTACGTCATTAAGAAATTGATGATGACCTTCATCTGAGACAGAGGTTCCCAAACTTTTTTGTGTCGTAGACCCTTTACCATGTTTTTCGGTTTTGGGTAGACCCACCCCCCTTCTTTTTTATTTTTATTTTTTTTTCCCCCGAGGAAAATGCATTAAATTGCATACCCCGGCTGTGGCGAGCTGGCGGTTATGTGGGGCTCTCCTCCTCAAAAGGGGGAGGCCTACCCACTAAAAACCTCAGGGATGGCCTTCCAAAGGCATGTAGGGAGCCCCAGGGAACGCGAAAGGAAGATAGTATGACCACAAAAATAAGGCCTGTGTTTGATGCATCTGCCGTTGATAAGAATGGTTTTTCTTTAAATTCGCGCCTAGAAAAGGGTTTGAATCTAATAGAAATGATTCCTAAGTTACTAATTCAGTTTAGGAGAAATAAAATAAGTATTACGGCTGACATTAAGAAGGCTTTTTTACAAATTTCATTACATGAGAATGATCGTGAATACCTAAAGTTTTTATGGTGGCATGATATTGCAGAGACACCTAAAGTATTGAAAACGTTTAGACATAAGCGTGTTGTATTCGGTGTTACTTGTAGTCCTTATCTTTTGTCAGCTACCATATTATATCACCTAGAAAAATATAACAAGCCGTCATAGAATAGTTAGTGTAAATACGTCAGATGAAATGTATGAGTTTGTTAATGAGGCAAAGCGTGTTATGTCGGAAGACAAATTTGAACTTAGGTGCTGGGTTACGGGACCAGAGTTGATAGATAAGGATGTAATCAAAGTTTCAGTTTTAGGCGTAAATTGGAATCCAAGTCGTGACAAGCTATGTTGTAAGATTCCGTCCTTTAGTGATACACCATGATACTAAAAGATTTTTCCTTTCCATTGCACAAAGTGTGTTGGATCCTTTAAGATTTCTCTGCCCAGCAACAATCGTTCCTAAATTCAGATAATTCAGAAATCTTGGATTACGAATATAGATTGGGACGAACCGTTACCAAATGAACTTAACAAGCATATCCAATAGTGGTTGCGGCTGTTAAATGTACTTAATAATTGTAATATACTACGAAGACTCAGTACGTGTGACTTAGGAATATCGAATAATAGCGTTCATGTATTTTGTGATGCCAGTAAAAGTGCATATGCCTATTGTGTATATTTTAGGTCTGAGTTAGACAGTGACGTATCGGTTCGTTTGGTGATGGCCAAATCAAGGGTGGCCCCGACAAAATCTGTTACAATTCCTAGAATTGAGTTACTTGCGGCATTAATGGCATCAAGGCGTCTGAAGTGAAAAAGCCTTAGACTTACCTTGCAGAGAATTTTATTGGACTGACTCTAATATTGTTTTAGCGTGGATAAGGAAGAAGTTAGGGTTCAATGTTTTCGTGCATAACAGAGTAAAAGAGATAGTCAGTAAAACTAATGCTGAGGATTGGCGACACATACCAGGTAATATGAATCCTGCAGATCTTCCTTGGAGAGGATGTACTCCTCGAGTTTTGTTAGAAAGCAGATGGCTGGATGGGCCATCATGGTTAAAAGAGAGTAGCACTAATTGGCCTAAAAGTGTAGAATTATCTGAAGATTTTGAAGTTACAGAAGAGTTAAATTCAGTTTTAGTAAATGTACAGGAAACAGAGATTTTTTTTTTATTTGAATAAACGAATCTCTGAGTATATTGGAATCAAAAACTTACGCGATATGGTCAAAATATTATGCAACATGAAATAATCACCATAAATTATGTATATTGTAACTAAGAAGTACGAAATTAAAATAAAAAGCAATTTCATAGGATTCCAATTTCATACAATAATAATACTTTTGTCACTATTATTATTGTATGTCTATTTTGTATAGACACCGCATGAAGTGAGAGCTTTTGAGGTTGTTGTGACGATGAAGGAATTGTGAAATAGTGTGTCAAGGGAAATGTGCGGCGCGAAAGAAAATTTATTTAAAAAAATCGTGAACGGAATGCTTAACATTGTTTAGACTTATAGAAAGAATTAGCGAAAGACGACTAAAATATTTATGAGGCAAATATTAATGGGCAAGCTGTTCGAGGACGACCTATAGGAAACCCCCACAATATATATTAGATTATTAAATTAAAACTGCTAGTATAAGCCCGTTTTTGTTATATGTTGAAACAAAGGTTTATATATATATATGTATATATATATATATAATATATATATATATATATATATATATATATATGTATATGCTTATAAAATAATATATATAAATATATGTAGGAGAGTACAGTGTAATGTGATTTTGACTTCCCTTAGAGGAAATACAGATTGATAAAATAAAAATGGCTTAGGGCACGTTCCATCAATCAAAATAGCCCGTTACCTTCTATTGTAAAGTTTATCGATAGGCGTGTTACGAGATGTTGCACAAATTGTAACATCGAACGAAAGGCCGGTCCTGGGGGTCTACTCTCAAAGCCCTTAGTCAATGTTTCAAAATCGGTCTAAGCTATTCATCGTTACGAAATTATGTGCGTTCTATTGACGTAGGAAAAGTGTGCAGCAATGGACTGCGACTTTCGTATTTGTAACTTTCAGTGTGAGCTTAAGGAATACGTCTCCTGTATCGAAAATTCGCAGGGCCTAGTCACGAAGGTTGATTGATGAGTGCGTATCAATTTACAGCCGGAACTATATTGGATCTGTGAAGAGGGGGTCCTTAGTTTTCTTCTAACGGATAAAAGCCGTTTAAGAAATTCTTATTTCGCTTAAGAGTCAGAAAAAATTGTTGTTGCTTTCTTATAAACGGTAATCGTACTTCGTAGAATAGTAATCAGTAGCAAAGAGATTGTAAAACAAAATCACTTCTATTTTTTTTTAACTCTGAGACTTGAGGTAGAGTAGAGAGAGGTAAGGAGAGGTAGGTAGAGAAGGAGTGATTAAGCTTGATCCCCTGTGTGGTTTATCATCATTATAATTTCATTCGAGAGACGCTCACTGCTGGACGTATCCCTAAATGATCGAAACCTTTGACATTACTTTTCCAAAAATCTATTATTACTTCTGGCTGTTTTCCACTGCTCTGGAAAAAGGCTCTAATAACTCTTATTCCTAAGGGTACCCTTTGCACAGACGTTGAAAAGTATCGTCCTATTTCTAAACTTTGTCAATTTGGTAAGATTCTAGAGAAAATTGTTACAGATGCTATGTTTACAGCTACTAACAGGTTGATCATATCTAACCAACATGACTTTTTCAAGGGTCGTAGTGTTGATACAAATTTATACAATAAATAGAATTCACTGACATAATTTTGAGAGCCATAGATGACACGTTACAGGTTGATGCTGTATATACAGATTTTACTAAATGTTTTGAAAAAATATGTCACAATACACTGCTTTTAAAGATCTGGAAGCTTGGAATCCATGGTTGTCTTTTCAGGTGGATTAAGTCTTATATTGAGAACAGGAGTCAAGCTGTAGCTTGTGCTGGCTACACCTCCTCCTACAAATCCATTAGTTTCGATGTACCACAGGGATAACATTTAGGACCCCTCTTATTTTTATTATATATCAATGAGATCACAGATAATTTGCATAACACTAATGCTTTACTGTACGCCGATGACACTAAAATATTTAAAATAATACAGAGACGACTGTGTATTGATGCAACAGGATCTTTTATAATTCGAGGCTTTTTATGGGGAGAATAGTGTATATTTAAATACTGACAAATGTCACACAATTACTTTCTCTGGAAAGTCTAATGGAAATGTCCTAACAAGAGTCAACCAGATCCGTGACTTGGGGGTGGTACTTGACTCTAAGCTGACTTTCGTTTCTCACATTGATAAAATGTTGAACAAAGCTCTGAAGCAACTCGGATTCATACTTCGTGTTACCAAACCGTTTAAAAATTCACTTCCTTATAAACTCCTGTACAATGCATACGTTCGAAGTCACTTAGAGTTTGCTTCCGTCGTCTGGCAACCTACCTTCAACATCCATATTAATAGAATCGAGAGAGTCCAACATAAATTTGTCAAGGCCCTAGATTATCGCACTGGTCGAACATACATTGATTATAATACATCTGCCAGGAATCATAGCATATCATCTCTCAAACACCGCCGAGATCTCTGTGACGTAGTTTTTCTTTACAAACTGTTAAACATATTATCGATGCTCCTAAACTCTTACGTAATGTCCCTTTTCATGTGCCCCGATCGAGCGGGAGGTCTAGTTGTGAAAAATTTCTTTTCTCATATCCCGTTTCTAAAACACGTTATGGAAGAAACACATTTATTAGGCGATCTTGCAAAATTTATAACGATAAACTGCATGACCTTGATTTTTTCTGTACTAAGCCAAGAATGTTTAAGAGTGAATCCCTGAAAGCTTTATCCAAGGAATCTTAGGAATGTGCTGATGTCATTGTAATGATTCATTATGTAATTTAAAACTATTGTAATTGTATTTATGAAATTAAATCTATTGTATCTAGGAATTGTACTCAAAAATATATCTATGGTAGGTGTATTGTAGACTAAATATAACGGAACACTTAACGCATACTTTCACCTTTATATATATATATATATTATATTATATATATAATAATATATATATATATATATATTATATATAACTATTTATCTCTTTCATGTAATTAGTTATGGAACTATATGTTTATAAGTATTTCTTGTTATTATAATATTATCCGATTGTAATTGTTTGTTCCTAAATAAATAAATAAAAAACACATATTTAGTCCTGCGCTGATAGCGTCAAGCGCCGTCCTCTTCGAAAAAATCCTGCGTAAAGACATACCAACTGCGTTTCCCAGCATATTATGTCGCTGATCCTGTTTCTTTTTTCGATATTATCATTTCCAGCTCGATCATACAGAAGAATTTTGAGTCTCCCTTCGGTGTCTTTGAAGCTTCTTTTAAAGCTACTAAGTAGTGAGCAGATTTCGATGGTATGTCGTAATTGGTCGGTATATCATCACAGGCAACATGCACGATTCAAACCTTTTCATCTAGAGGTTTCAGTACCTCGTCTTGTAGGGCCATTTCTGTATTTACTTATAATATTTAAATTTAATTTATGTGTTATTGCTCTAATGGCGAAAGCGCACCCCGCCATGTGCCCCGTATGGGCTTTTTTTTGTTCCCCCTGAGGAAAATGCATACCCCGGCTGTGGCGAGCTGGCGGTTATGTGGGGCTCTCCTCCCCAGAAGGGCGAGGCCTACCCACTAAAAACCTCAGGGATAAAAGCCTAGAGAACTCGGGGGCTTTTAGTGGGTAGGCCAGTCCTCTATGACCGAAGGCCAGCCACATATGGCCGCGCCTTACCAGCGCGGTGTCATGGTGCATAAGGTCGCATTTCCCCCCCACAACAAAAAAAAATGTGTTATTGCTCTATATACTATTATAGGTATTTATATAAGTGATTTCGACTAATGTCCACCTAAAGATATAAGGAATTCGGCACTCAGGCACATTATTACAGATTACAATTCTACTACACAATCAAAATAATGATTTCTCTGCAAATTTAACTCGTTTACCTGAGAAGTTTCGAATTTTATTTATTTAGCTCAATTTGCTTGAATGATTACAGTACAAGAACGGAAGGGATGTGGTTAGAGTGAATATAAATTTACTGATCAAAACGCCATGTTAATTAACCGCGTTGGTGCCGCTATTACCTTCTTCTAGTCGGGAGATCTGGGGTTCGATCCCGTCATATACTGAAGTGTTTTTCGTTATTTCATATATACATTTGTCCAACGGTCCTACATTAAAATATACTCGTGAATTACCGTCATATACGTTTGAAAAACTTCAAAGATAGAAGTTGATTTGTAATTCCGCAATGGACTAAATGGTTGACTAAATGGTTGACATTAATCTTTCATTCTTGAAAGACATGTTTTTGAAGGGGCTCCAGGGGTCTAAATGTCAAATGAAATTCACGACATTAGCATATTGGTTAGATGGTGCAGTTAAGATTCTAGGTACCTGCTAGTTAGTGTTAGCGTTACATGCAAACAACGTTCTTCTAAGATTTGTGTGAGACTTGTAATTCCTTCAAGCGCCTAATAAATTAGCGACTAAAATGTTAAGTCAGCCACTGTCAAGTTATAAACCAACAATTTCACCGCATGCTGTTGCAGCTAAGAGATATTTATTACATCATCATAATCCAGTACACGAACACTGTTGGATACATTCTTTCCCCTAAAGTTTCGGTCTTGCGCTGTTACTTGCTAGAAGTTCAAGGACTTGCTAGACTTCTTGAGACTTCTAGACTTCTTCACTTTATCGTAGACTCTCTTTGTGAGATGTTTACCATCTCAGTATCTAGTATATAGAAAAGCTTGGGACCCATATATCTTTATAAAAGTAGTAAAGGTTAAATAACGGCTTACAGAAAAAGTCTAAAAAAGTAACCTGGTATAAGTCTACGTCTCGTAGCTCTAGCGAGCGTCGTGAAACATTCAAAAGTCACGCTAGATGACGAGGCAATATTTTAATCTCACTTAATTAATCTGAAAGAATAAATCTTGGGACAGACAGGCGGGCAAAACAGGCCGAGCATTTTTGCGCCAAAGACGGCCGTATAGCCGTCACCAGTACCTGATTGATGGGGTGTCGCGTCATTTTACGGGACTGTACCGTCCGTCCGGGATCTGAGCATAGTAAATGAAAAAGGTTCCGTGGGCACAAGGGGCACAGTGTTTGAAGACGAAAATCTTGTCAGTAAGAGTCATAGAATACTCACTAGAAACCTCATAGACGGCTTAAATATACCTATGGGCTTGAATCAGAAATAGAAGCAAAAAGATCCTTTGAAAAATTACGTCTTCATTGGCGTGTTCTAAATAATTTCAACCGCGTCCAGACTGATTAGAAATGTAATTGTTTGACAACCTACTGAAAAAGTAGGTGAGATGACATGACTTTTTAATGAAAGTCTAGGCTTAGTACTAGCTGCAAGCCTTATTGATTGAGAGAATCCTACGGATAATGCATAGCCACAGTCTAACCTGATCGAAAGCGAAAATGTTGTTTACATTGCAGGTTAAATTTCGAATTCGGCTACATATGAATAAAAAACCTCACCGCGTTGCATAGTCAGAAATTAGAATGGTGCTAAAAGAATTATATAGTGCGATTCTGCGCACACTTGCTGAAACGGGACGTGTGGAAATCCAGAGATATGGGAATTAGACTAGACGGAGTCGTCGTAAGGTTTTGAATCTTATTGGGTGGTGGTAGTCCAAGTATTCGAGTTGATATCAAGCTAATCTGCCCGACAGATGGAACCAGTCCTATATAGGTGAAATATTCATAGAAGACGCTAGGAGTAAAATTTATAGACTGGGTCTAGCCTGAGGTGCGGTCTTCCTTGTCACGTCATAAGAACCAACGGCTCAGGCTGAGTTTATTCGGTAGGTCTGTCGGGTCGATTTGTCATGATCCATTGTCATGTCATGATATCCATAGGGATTCTAAGCCTTTCCTTAGAAAAATGTACGAACTTGATTGAATTGACAACTCAGGTACAGTAGATAAAAATATAATCCAAATCTAACTATTTAACAGCATCTAACTAAAGCGAAGCAAAGTTTGTAGATGAAGTTAGTTTAAATAAATCCAGTCCAAGGATAAGAGTAAGCGTACTTATATTCTTATACTATGGTCCGGATGATCAAGCTCGAGTTCTCAAATAAATCTTCTATCTGGATATGGATGCTTATGACTATGTAACAGTATCGTACGGACGTTATGTTGATCTGTGTCCGTTCTTTTTGGTGCTGGCCTTATTTTAAACTGGGTCTGTTTTGCCAGCATCAATATGCTTTTCGCAAGAAATTCTGTAAAGTAATTTATGTATACTTTTTCATTCATCTACCTGTTAATTTATATAAAAAGAAAGAACAGATTCCTGATACAGATAATTTATTATTTATTACTATAGAAGAGCATAATTTTTTTAATGAATCCAGTTAACATTTTGCGTTAAAGTAATTTTTTAAATGTATTTTTACTAGCTTCGTGTTATGTACGATTTTCCAAGACGAAAGATATAGTTGTAGCAGATTTTTTTTAACAATATCTATTCCTATGTCAATTTTATATCAAAATCGGTTCAGTAGTTAGTTGCGCTTACACGCACAAAAATGTTCATCCCCTATTTTTACCCCTTAGAGTGAAATTTTTACAAATATTTTTAAATTCTTATTTATGTTTGTATAATTATACATTTTAAAAATAACTTTCTTTTCACACAAACATATTTCAACCCTTTACATCACGTTATTTGTATTGGTAGAAGAATGTCCTTTCTCTGGCTTTAGATTATCTGTGAACTAAATTTCATTTAATTTAATTCAATTAAATGTAATAAAAAACTTTTTCCCAAGTGACTGTAAGTTGGTTCATATGTGTACACTATTACATATATACCTTCAATATAATTGCACTTTTTACTTCAATATAATATATACCTTTCATATATTCAATGATAGGGTTCGGTACACTCAACTGATTCTTGCCATATGTTACTATTTGTATACAGAAGGGTTAACCAATCTATATACGGAAGGGCTTCTGTTTTTGCTACCTATGCCCAATTTACAGCTGTTGACTCGCGTGCATGAACTACGTTCAACTTTATCCAGATGTGAATATGAAATGGTGTGAAAAGAGGAATAATTTTATAGAAAATAGTCAAAGAAATTTTGGGAAACAAGTAATCTATAAATGAAAGAATTTATTTATACAGTTTGATTTATGTTCATAAGAACATATATAATACTTTGGATAAAAATGTACAAATTCATAGATTAAATTCTAGGAATAAAAATAAGATTGTCGTTAAAATGTAGACGCTGGAAAAATTAAATGCAATTTTATGGTGAAATGCATAGATTTTTACAGTGTTCCACAAAATGTTACCGATTTGCCTTTTCATAGATTATTTAGATTATTATATTAGAAATAATTATTACACTGTTAAGGATCAATTAAATGATAACGAAACTTGTTATCAATGGTTTAATTTTAATGTCTCAATAGTTACATTGCTAAATATTTTGAGTACAGTAAATAACACAATGAAACTTAAATTTTTATACATATAACGTAAACTGGTTCTTTCCTGTACAAGGTCCCTGCCATAGACTCGTGAACCAATGGCATAGTATCTTCGACAGGTACAAATGATTGTAAAAATGCTATTCCAAGAATAAACTTTTGATGTTGATTTATTTATTAAATTATTTATTGCACAATACAAATATATGTAAAGTACAAAAGGCGGATTTAATGGCAACTAGCCAGGCATTTTCTGCCAGTCAATCGAGTGGCTCCCATTTATAATGGAGCCATATTATTTATTTATTTATTTAGTTGTATTATAATACAACCATACAAATTTTAATTCTATTCAATGTTGGAATGTCGGATGTCGACTAAAATCTTGCCGGTCCTCGAAACACCAACACTGCCAGCCAATATTACATCCACATGCCGTGACACAACTGAAGGCAGCGAGCGGCACGGTATCAGGTTTTAATAACCCAACCATAAAACTTTCGCCATTTCACGAAATAAATTTGCAACGATAAATAATGACGTGGTTACGTAATAAAATGCGGAAACGATTTTAAGCGGATCGCGTGCGAAACGCGCGATTTGCTGATGTCTCAAGTTTTAATGGCATTGCGAACAAAACTTGATGGCTTAATCGAACACGAATTTTTTGTATTGATTTTTTGAAAATATAAATCATATAATTATCTACCAATACTATATATTATAAGAAGATCCACGCTATTATTAAGAGAATGATGTAACTTTTTACAAACTAATCTTATAAAGAATCGCTAAATGTGTTGGTAAGCTCATAACTCAACAACGCCTGGGGACCAATTTGGCTAATTCTTTTTTGTTAATGTTCGTTGAAGTTCAAGGAGGGTTTTTACAATGAGGAAAATTCGAATAATTATCGGAAATACCCTAAAAACAGCCCTTTTATTTTCCCATGCAAACGTTTTCTAACTAAAACGTACAGTCGAATTGAGCTTTATTGTTATTGTATAAAGTTCATATTGCAAGCACTCACTGTTGTCTAAGCAATGAAGGTGTGTTCCTAACATCAAAGAGTCAATTTGCGCTTTATTAACGCTACATATAGTTTGAAATTCAATCATATCTATCAAAAGTGTGCGTGCGTGCGTTGGAGCACAGAATACATCGTTGGAGGATTTAATGTCACGTTCCAAAATTGAATAGCCACAAAATGTAATAGGTCATTTAGACTTTTTTTGCGATTTGGTTGGCTATGCGACATTATCTATAAAATAATTAGGAACAAAAAACTGCCACTGTACAAATCTTTTTGACAGGACGAAGTCTGTCGGGTCCGCTAGTATTTATAGAAAACTATAGAGGGTATTTTTGAAAAACAATGTGTTCACTCGTCAACTAAGTAAATGAGAAGTGAAGACGTCACGAAGCCTCTGAGCTCGAGAGCGCTCGAATAAATTCGGCTGCTGTCGAACGCTCGCACGCTACATAGCAACCTAGCGCCATCTGTTTTTCGCAACAACTGACAGCAATGCCCGAGTCAATAGTTTGCACTCGCTTTATACCCTCCGTAGACATATTATTTTTCATATCTTCTACAATATCATATTACATTCAATGGTTCTCTCATATTTTTTATTCTAATGGGGGAAAGCAGAGTATCTGCATGATACCACTTGCAGCTGCTTGGGGTTGAACTCAAGGTTAAACCCCACCTACCGACTAAACCCTCCATGGATATTGATAGCCGCATTGACCTATTAGGTTAGATAAGATGGGTTGCTACATTGAAGTACTCAGGCGGTCATAATTCATCATTATAGAATCATTTCTTGACATAGGATTCGTTCAAGATTCCACCGATCGTTTCTACACTTCTAACATTCAGCGTGTATCGTTGGTCCAATACCTAGAACCAACTCTATGGTTTCTGGTATATGTCTGCCATTTGAGGACATTTCCACTTCCGTCAGTGCTGCGAGCAATGTTCTAACCACTGTCACTTAAGATTTCTATGTTCATGGTACTTCCGAAGATTTCATTATTTTTGATTCGATCACAGAAACAAATTCCGAGCTCAGAAGATCGTTTCAAAAATACGTTATTTGTTATTAACAATTGTCATCAATTTTCATTTAAAAACACGTGTCAATTTTTTTATCATTATTATTACTTATTTGAATTGAATAATAATAATAAAAATGTGTATTTTAAGAAGTTTCATAAATTGAAATCAGTTCATACTGCGCGGATTACCTGCGCGGATTTGGACGCGAAATTGATATTAAATTTACGTTTCCAGAGATAGCAATTTCAAAAAATTCCTACATTGTGCAATAGCTATCCATTTTTGTCAAGTTATTTGTACAGTCAGTAACATTCAACTGTACATTAGCGCTACGAAAATCGATCTTATTGCGAGTGACACAAGAGATATCTTAAATTCAATAGGCTAAATAATTTTATCAACCCAAAATCAGATTTTACATTTGCGCTATTTATATGGCAACTTCCACAAGTTGCGCCACAAATATAAGCGTTACAAAATACAAATATTAATGTTAACGTATTATTCTGTGAACAATAAATTTTACAGCTTATGAATGCATAATAAGAGATAATCTGAAGCCTCAACGTCATAAAATTTAGTCCATCATAACATTATTTGGCAAAAGCGGGTCATATTATTGGCAATTGATCCCAGACTGAGATAACTCGATGAAACACGCTATTTTGAACCTTATTGCATTAGATAATGAGTTTAATTTAGTACACGACTTATTAATGTGAATTATGGTGAGTCTAGCAACAATAGATGCAAATTTACACTTATGGACTGTCCTGCTATAAAATCTTATTTATTCCGAGGTCTGAATACACGACCAAATATGTTTGTATGATCGATTATGTTCAGGCTTTACATGTTGACATTGAGACAGCTCTTATGTCACTCATAATAACGGTGCTTTTAGTAATTCAAATGTACTTTGTATTTGAATAACATGCTGCATACCATAAAAGACTTGTCCATAAACATAGATATGTTACTATATTAGGAATCAATCAAATCAAACATCGGTGGCGCTATCGAATCCGGAGTTCTGTTAGATGGTCAAAGTTCAAATTCAAAGTGTGCTCTTACGGTGAAGGAAACTTCGAGAAATAAACATCATATTTGCGTAGAAATTGTGGAATTTTGCAGAAGGAAAAGGTGTATATGAAGTCAACCAATCCAGACTGGACCAGTGTTGACAATAAATTAATTACTTTAGGGTAATAAGGATACCCTTCGCTAGGGACTTATATTTGCTGTGAATGATAAGACATATAATGAAATTTATTATGGAGATAGCATGATACCCTGAAAATGACATCAGATAATTTTTACGATAGTGGGGATAGTTTGAGACACAAAGAAAGAGACAAAATATTCTTAAACCACGGGAAAATATTTAATGACTATTGGAGAAACTATAAAATGTGAGCGAAGCGTCGGCAGGAAGCTAGTATGTATTTATTATTTATATATTCTCATGCATTTCCTGTAATTAGACTAAACAATGCGGTATAAAATGAAAAATTGTCTTTGTAATGATCTAAAAACAATAAGTAGAAATTGTGGCGTCAAATTGAGGCATTTGGTGTGATTTGATTTAGCCGCAATAGCGTATGAGTGAAGACATCGATGCTATGTTTAGCTAGTGTAACGCTATCTCTTTCCGTATCATACCTTCTGTAAGATTTTTATAATTTTGTGTAACATTAAAAGGCAAGAGTGTATACTCAGACATTATAGTTAAGTTCATTCAAACTTTTTAACTTCTAAATCTTTATTTCCTAATTCCGGACAATGTCAGATGAATTTATCGTGCTCTTAAAAACTAGATTTATTACTATTACTCTCAATGTTCGCCCGTTCCAGTGTTCTAAAAATGGGGGTTGACTTTTATATTCGGTAATCGAAGTTTTGTTTCGTCATTGAACATACATTGCTGCATGTTTTGCGGTCACATTACGGCGCTACATTCTTGTTTAGGAACTTTCCATCTACTGTACTGCCACAAATATTTTTGTTTATATTTGTACTTTATTTATACGTACATTGTGCAATAAAGATTAAATAAACAAATGATTATCTTTCATTTATTATTTCAGCCATAGACGCCTGCTGTTGGGCTGCACTACGTAGTGCCTACTTGAGATTTTCACCTAATCCTGAAGCCACTAAATTTCGCAATTCTTCGAACTCCTATAGTTCGAAGATCGCTGATCTTGGTTCTCGGTATAGCCCGTGAGATGTCCAGTAGTGAAATGAACAAGGAGATGTTTAAATTACTGACTGTGGAATTGCGCTTTTGTTTGTAAATAAAATATATTTTGCATTATATGTTAAGCCATTATTTGCCAGTGAAGCTCAAAGTCGCTTCTTGAAATATTCGTACGAAACGGCAGTTTCATACTTAGATTCCTATAATTTGATCTAATGAATTTAGTTACGTAAGTAAAATACTGCGTACCTCGCTATAATACAAGAAGATATAAAATGTGAAACTTATTACGCAAGTACAAGAACATTTAAAATCTAAATGACGACAAATTATACTAAAACATCGACTTTGAGTTCGTGGCGTATATACTTTGTCAATAAAAAGTTAGATTCCCAGCAATGTACGACCGATATTTCGTCTGTCGACAGTAGCGCCTTGACTCCACCCTCTCCATTGAACTTGAGGGAAACAGGCCATTAGTCATTCAGGGTCACCCGCCGGCTCAACTTGTTCGCCGCAACCTGCCAAACAAACACGCTTTAACAATTTCCAATTAAACTTATTGTGTATTTAAAACTATGAGAATTGGCAGACACGACTCGAACTGTAAACTGTCATTAGCACAAACGTCGATCCAATGTATTGAATGAAATTTGACTTTGTAGTATTTAGCTCGGTTGGCTCATCTTTAGGCCGATGATCCGATGATAATTCAGCGAAATAAAATGATGAAAAATTAGTACATCAAATATATGGCGGCTTATGTAGCCTATAGTAACTTATATGTATAATAAAAAGAGCTGGTTAATGCTAGAAGCAACTCCTGTAAAATTAGCTCCTAATAACCCCTCACGAAGAAAAAGTGTTATAAATATTAAGTACTATTAGGATAGTTGTAGTTATGACGACAAGTTTATCGAAATTAGTCAGTCTATGGGATAATGATAAGATAAACTGAGCACCTCGCTGTCTTTTGATTGCCGTTGGAAAAAGATGTAGAACAGCATTTTATGTTTTTTCTACGGCATATTCGACTTGTGGGTTGCATTGGGTTATAGGAGACTTTTCGTAGTCCTCTAGTGATGTTCCTAACATGCGCCTTGGTGCAATCATATTCACATTTCGCTACAAGAAAATACCATTCCTTCTTTCGGAAAGATCATTTACTTACTATTGTACTTTTATCTGTACTGTCTTTAACCTAATTCTATTCTATTAAATCTTACAAAAATTGCAATGCATCACATTTTTTTAGATTTAAATGAAAATTGATGTTTTTCAATATTGCCACATTGACACATTGTCAAAAAAAATAAGTATATAAAAGGCAACTTATTCTTAAAGCGAAGAAAAAATATGACTCTACACCTACTCTAAAGTAAGGCAAGCTTCTCGAAAAGAACAGGCAAAAATCTATTATTTTTCTCATCTTTATTTGCCATTTACTATGTCATGAAACACTAAAACAGTCATATGTATGCATAAATTAAAAGATAGGCTTAGAACAAAAGCTTGAAACCAACATCCATTACAATACTAGTTATACGAGTATGTCCGGTCATCTTATACATTTTGGTGGCAATAGCAATTTTACAATTTGTTGACAGTACACTAAAACTTATAAAGGCATAAAAATTAACGCCATATTTTTTTTATAATTAAAGTAAGTAAAATTTAAAAAAAAGTTTTATTTTATTTTTTCCTCAGGAGAGGAAGGCTGAGAATCTTCACAAGGAGCATGAAACGTGCTCAGGATACGCCACAACGACAAGTGTCACGGAGGTTATGTCGGACTCCACGCAGCCAGAGGGGTCTGACCACGTGACCTACCGACTAAATTCAGCCTGTGCCTAAGTTCTAAGAACCATATAAACAAATTGTGGCGACCGCCGCTCAGGAGAGGGGCGATGCAGGGCGGGGCAGGCGCGGGAAGCCAAAGTGGCGCCGGCCTTATCATGAGGGAACCTAGTCATGGCGATGCTGAAGGCTGCCGTACTAAAGGATTATGGAGGATTTGGCGGCGCAGATGCCGCCGGCAGCGCAGCTGCTTCCTGCAGAAACAGGTCTTGCGTAAGTTGGTTGTCAGGGTCAACGAGTGCGTGAAGAGGTAAAAGCTATAGCTTTTTTCAATAAAGATCTTTTCTTCATAAACGAATCTCTAGTTTTTGAAGCTTGAACTGTCGAATACGTGTATATTGGGTCGATAAGAACATTAAATATACATTAAAATAGAGATATAGTTTAAGTGTTAGATTTGATCATATAGTACCTACATATTAATAAAAATAGGAAAACTGTTATTGTAACGGAAGGATATTTTATGGAATAATATTAAGAAGGCGCTGTAAATTTTTGCCCAGTATTTAAGAACCTGAAATAACACTCGTGGAACAGAAACATATAAATATCGTAACTTGCAGGACCCAAAATCTACATACTGACATTGAGTTCATTTCCATGTTTTTGTTTCCCATGTATCCATAAAATTGCTTAGCGATCAATAGGCTTTTTGACACTTATACATTTAGCCGGTAGATTTACTCCCGATGATAAAATAATATTTTACAATTTAATTCTCTGCGGATGGTGGAAATTATTAATTAAATCGTCATTGTTATGTTGTAAATATTTGTTTTAAGTCTATCTGGAGTCTGTGTGGCTTTCCAAGATTATATTTAACATGTTTACTTGAAACACTGAATACATATGATATATTTATTAACATAATTACAGTGAAAGAAGGTTTAGTGACAAAAATCTAAATGGGACTGCTTAAATGGTTCAGACACGTAGAAAGGATGGACGAAAGATGACTGACGAAAGAAAATCAATCAATTATGAATGGGCCTGGTAGGAGACGCCATAGAGGACCATACTTGGATGAAACAGATAATGTACTGAAGGAAAGTCAGATCAAGAGTGCCCGTAACCGACGAGCGTGCATGAAAGTAATAATGAAAATCGAGGAAGCTAGGTAATTATGTTTGGATCGTAAAAAGTGGAAAACTGTGATTTCTGACTACCCCCATGGGAAAGACGCGTGACCATAATTATATATATGTACGAATAATATCAGTCCGGTGTCGGGTATGTCACACCAGACTGCCGTCAAACTAATGCCTTAGCCAGAGAATACTCAAATATCAAAGACTGTGTACCTGTGTATTTACAAAAGGCATTATTGCAAGATGAGGCGTAAATTGAAGCCTTGCCGACCGTGTTCTTTTTAATGAAATTACTTTCTTAAACGCCTAGTGGAACAAAATAAAACACGGAGATGTTAGTAAATCAGTTCTTGGCGATATTTCAGACAAGCTATCTCAAAAATAACGAATTGTTTCACACATTATTGCTTTTTCCATTATGAGCATTTAATCAGGGAGGTCCCTAGGTTCCATTATGAGCATTTAATCAGGAAGGTCCCTAGGTTCCATTATGAGCATTTAATCAGGGAGGTCCCTAGGTTCCATTATGAGCATTTAATTAGAGAGGTCCCTAGGTTCCATTATGAGCATTTAATCAGGGAGGTCCCTAGGTTCCATTATGAGCATTTAATCAGGAAGGTCCCTAGGTTCTACCTACAGGGTGACCACTGTTTATAATTATGGGATTAATTTTTGTTTTTGTTACTCTTAATAAACTTATCTAATCTTGTTTTTATCAGTTTTTATGGTTTTATTTTCAAGCTAAGTCATTAAAATCGCGGTAACTCCTTACAATTTTCGTCTACCGAACGCCAACAATAAATAAAATTTATTGAACTATCTTTTATGATTCGCTTCTCTGGTCGTCTCTTTCTGTCGTCGTTTCAGCCGATGGTAAATAAGTAATTTTCGTAAATAAAGTCAATATCGAATCTGAGTCGCCACTATCGATTCGATTGAAAATGTGGTTGTGTTGTGATGTATGACTGCAAATATAATTAACATATAACAATAATCAGGACTACAGGAATTTGGCAGATAACAAGTGTTCACAATAAAGCACAGCACAGTATAGACGTATAATCACAATAGGTATAAATACAATTACATATGACAAAAAGAATGATACGTTAACAATTTATCGTAATGATATGCGGAGCGCCGAGACATACGGACTCGTAGCGTAGTGCATAAGATCTCGACTGGCGAGGTAAACCCGAGCGGGCTGCGAGCGCGCCGTAGCATCCGATAATATATTCGGATAGCTATATAAATGTTTATTGACGTGACAACGTCTATTAAATTGGTACGGCGTGGAGTCATTCTCGAAAACACCGTAACGGCCGAATCTGACGCCACACGGAGTCCACGCCTACTTTACCCCCACCCCTAGAGCGCCCGAAGGCATACTCGGAAACGGCGTAACGGCCGATCTGACGCCACACGGCAACGTAATAAAAATATAAATGTTATACATTACTTTATTTTAAATAATTTCATTGCACCCAGAAAAAATTACCATGTAATAGACGTTGTCACGTTCAAATATCGGCAGTAGACGGAGTTCTACAGACAACCAATTTTTTTATTTTTAAATATATATTTTATGTATGAAAATAAGTATTTGATTTTTGATTATTTAGTTTTATGTAATGTTTGTTATTGTTTGTTTTATGTTGAAGTTATAATTAAATAAGTTACCTACAAATCCGCGGGTCGCCGGCGGGCGCGAGGAAGTCGCGACCGCTACGGCGACCCGGGATGGACCACGCCCCTTCCGTGGCCGGGGGGCGTTGTCGGTGGAGGAGACCGTGGGAGGTAGTGAGCCTCCCCCTTGGAGGACTCCCCTGTATCGGCGGGGGAGCGGAGGCTGGGGGTTCCCGGAAGTGGCTTGATGTTCCCGGGGGCTCCCTACATGCCTCAGAAAGGTCATCCCTGAGGTTTTTAGTGGGTAGGCCTTCCCCTTCTGGGGAGGAGAGCCCCACATAACCGCCGGCTCGTCACAGCCGGGGTATGCAATTTAATGCATTTTCCTCAGGGGGAAAAAAAAAGCAAGCGAGTCCTTTACGCTTAAGTAACTCTGTTGCTATCAAATTTATTTAAAACTGACGGTAAGAGGAGATACATTGCTTCTTTATGAAGATAATTTTCACATGAAATCTTTATAAACCAGCAATGTAGTTCCACTATCTGTCAGATTCAATCGATTTGATTGAATCTGAGAGATAGTAATCTGAGCTAGTAGCTAAAGTAACACTAATGACATTCGCTTTAATGTGGTCAGAAAACGTTGAAACAATTTCGATATCGATTCGAACGCGAACGATATTTTGTCTTGGGTCCCTGTTATGAAAGCGAGAAATGTATCTCGCGTATGAACGCGTATGCCAAAACGCTTTTATAGGCTATTGCCACTAATCGAGCATTTTGCAAAGATGTTATTACGTTGAATTCTTTTGGTCGGTACTGCCGATAACCACAGGAAGAAAGGAAGCGGTGACTCGCGTATTTATTAATATATCACTGCACATACATCCGACCAATTAAATAATTTGTTATTTACCCACATCTCCAGTTTCAAATTGGATTTATTTGCGAAACCTCAGCGGAAACATATGCATAATCGCATCACTACATAATTCCATCAAATTCCTTTGGTTTTGTCGCGACGTGACGCCACGCAGGCGTACATAATGTGACACGAGAGCGTTATTGCTTACATGTCGCGGTAATTTGCCCTGGAATCCTTGTTCATATTAAAATCATTTTCTATTCCGGCCACAGATTAAATATAACGTGACCTGATAAAAGATCATCGACGTGAAGTTCGTGCAAAATGGGTTGCGTGCGACTGACATCGGTTATAAAGTAACAATATGTTACTCATGTTACTAACTCATGTTTATTTAAAACAATTTAATACCGTGTCAAGTTATAATGGGACTATAAAATAGGTTGACTACAAATTTACTAAATTTATTAGCTTTTTGATTTGTAAGTGCTTTCTTTATGGGATACAGGTGGACTTTTTGAATGCGACCTGTACAGAAAAAAAATACATTTCTCATACCTAAGGATGTATACGGCTATATTATATACTAGTTCTTGCTATCGAAGTGGTAACAATCGATAGAGTTTCCCATGGGAAAATTATTAAAGATGCTGGAAATTATATTAGGGTTCTAAGTTTAGAATAAGATTTTAGAAGCTAAGCTTGAGTACGGGAATTCAATTAGTTATGCCTGTTTGCACTCTCCTGGTGCATTCCAGCTTGTTCCTAACCTGCTGACCATCTTCACGGTCTCTGGATTTCTTACTATTTACATTTGCCACCTACCAATATACAGGAGAGGGAGGTATACCTACACCTTGATACTTTAATGGAATAAATTTGTTGTCTGCTTGGGACTGTTCATTCTTTTTCCACCGCCATGTGTTCCGGGGCCGGCTCGATCAAACCAGGTCGAGCCACCGCCAAAGGAGGGACTGTCCGAGAACCCCTGGACAGTCCCCCAGACAGAGAGACTTCAGCACGGCGTGCGCGCTTAGCCGGACGCGCACGCAGCCTCACGGTAGGGTCACTAGACAGACAACACCGCCCTTGCGTGTGCCCACCTTCGCCTACCATGCTCAATCCAACCTATTTTTTTTTTCCCTGAGGAAAATGCATTAAATTGCATATCCCGGCTGTGGTGAGCCGGCGGTTATGTGGTGCTCTCCTCCCCAAAAGGGGGAGGCCTACCCACTAAAAACCTCAGGGATGGTCTTCCTCAGGCATGTAGGGAGCCCCCGGGAACGCCAAGCGACATCCGAGAACCCCCAGCCTCCGCTCCCCCGCCGATAAGGGGAGCCCTCCTCGGGGGAGGCTACAATACCTCCCCCGATCTCCGCCACCGACGACGCCCCCCGGCCAGGGAAGGGGCGTGGTCCCTCCCGGATCGCCGTATCCGCGGGCGTGGTCCCTCCCGGCTCGCTGTATCCGCGGAAGCGATTCCTTGCGCCCGCCGGCGACCTGCGGCGGCGCCACAGCTGTACTACCGAGCCCGGCGCCGCCTCCTTCGAGCGGCATCGGCCATCTCCCGAACCCGCTCGGCGGCCTCAGCCCTCCAACCTCCCTCGTCCGCCAGCATTGCTGCAATCAATACCGGCGGAGACAGATCTCGCCCGATCTCTGCGACCAAGACTCGGCGCTCGGAGGCCCACGCGGAGCACTTCCCCAGCGTGTGCTGGGCCGAGTCGAGGTCGGATGCGCAGTGGTGGCAATGTGTCGATCCCTCCCGTCCTATTCGACACAGATACTCACCGAAGCAGCCGTACCCGCCGCCACAGGCCGCCACAGTCCGTCGGTGCCACTCCCGCCTAGGCACTTCGTGCGCCGGTTCCGGGGTGCTCCTCCCATCGCTCGCCCGGTCGACACGCCGCGACGCATACGTCGCCGCGTACATGTCGGCTAGAATGTCGAATGGGGGGGAGCGTCCCAGAACCGTCGCCGGTCGCCGCCTCGTACGAGATGGTACGATAGCCTCGTACGATCCGTACGGTCATTATCCGCTGCAGGCTCTGTAGCAGAGCTCTGCAGCGGGGGGACCTCGCGCAGTCTCGCGACCGCACGGAGCCCCATACATGGGCACGAATAGCACGACGCTCCCATACAGGCGGCGAACTCCATCCCTCGGTCCCCCGAGATGCTCAATCCAACCTAGTTTTTAGGTTTTTAAATTCGCCTCCGTGGCAGCTTTCTTTGGACTACCCGATTCAAGTTATAGTATTGTCTTGTAGTTTGTGTTTTATTTTGTACCTCCGGAGCGGATTGGTTAGTACACCGGTTTCAAGGTGTCGCCATCATATTTGTATCTAAATAATTTATATAGGTATAACACTATTATGCTTATTTGTTATCCCAAATACAAGCCTTACAGTGCTTACTTTTGGCTAGGCTAATTGGTGTGAGTGTAAGAAATATTTATTTGTGTATTATTATTTACTTTGGAGGCACAAACATGGTATCCATATATATATATATTTATGTAAACTAACGTATTAAAATGAATATTAAAAATAATGGTTGGTGATAGAAGGGTATTTTGGGTACCTAGTATATATTTTTAATGCCACATCAAAAAAATATATTGGCAAAAATGGCGGGGTGGACAACCCTTATGAATTACAGATATGAAAAGTAGCGTAGACGATTCTCCGACCTAAATATAAAATTTCATAAAATAATATGCGTATAAAATTTCATAAAATTCGGGCTAATCGTTTCAGAGGAGTATATTAACTGACATTGTGACACGAGAAATTTATGGGAGGTGCCTTCAATTCTTGAATGTGGTAGCGAGAAGACATGATATCAATGAAACTGACGACATTGATATCATGTCTTCTCGCTTTCTATGTATTGTACGAACAATACATGGAAATTGTACACAACATATAACATATAAAATTAACGACTATGCTTTACTATATTACGAGTATGTTTAAATAGAATAAACTCTCGTGATACGTACTTACTTAATAATTCCAGCGCTGTGCGCGCTACAACACAACACAATCAGCAGCTAACGAAGCTATACAGCTGATTATCCATTTGTTAAACTGTTTGTTTCAATGCTGATGATGCAAAGCCATACACAGTAATTGAGCAACTCATTCGACTAATTACCTGATTGCTCGAACAGCAAGTTGGCTGTATAGATTTCAGGTAAATGTTACGTGTGCTGAAGAGTGTGAAAATTAACTATTAATCAGTATTTAAAAAGAATTATTCCAGAAAAACTAATTGTATAGGTAATACTATAGCGACCCGCCCCGGCTTCGCACGGGTGCAATGAAAAAATAGTTATGGTGGGTTTGTCCCTAAGATATAAACATATACCATCGCGAACTTTTTTGTTGATCTTTTTAAGGTGGACAATACTGTAGTACATTATTTTGGTCTATCTCGTAGGGTTCAGCCAGCGTTTTTGCAATATAAGCGCAAAAAATACGTGCTTATTTACGACATCACATTAGAAACCTCTAAATTTATCAGTGTTTCTCTACTATATTATGCATGTATTATAAATTAATATAAACCTTGCTTAAGAATCACTCTATTTATTTTAAAAAAATCGCATCAAAATCCGTTGGGTAGTTTTAAAGATCTAAGACGTAGGGACAGACAGACGGCGGATAGCGACTTTGTTTTAGTAATGTAGTGATATAAAATGATAGCTTTATTTGATGGAACCTTTTTTTTTTTTTGTTCCCCTGAGGAAAATGCATTAAATTGCATACCCCGGCTGTGGCGAGCCGGCGATTATGTGGGGCTCTCCTCCCCAGAAGGGGGAGGCCTACCCACTAAAAACCTCAGGGATGGCCTTCCTCGGGCGTGTAGGGAGCCCCCGGGAACATAAAGCCACATCCGGGAACCCCCAGCCTCCGCTCCCCTGCCTAGAGGGGAGCCCTCCTCGGGGGAGGCTACTACCTCCCCCGGTCTCCTCCACCGACGACGCCCCCCAGCCACGGAAGGGGCGTGGTCCATCCCGGGTCGCCGTAGCAGTCGCGACTTCCTCGCGCCCGCCGGCGACCCGCGGCGGCGCCGCAGCTGTGCTACCGAGCCCGGCGCCGCCTTCTTCGAGCGGGATCGGCCATCTCCTGACCCCGCTCGGCGGCCTCCTTCTGGCGCATCACTGCTTCACAGGAGGCCACAGCCCTCCAACCTCCCTCGTCCGTCAGCATTGCCGCAATCAATGCCGGCGGAGACAGATCTCGCCCGATCTCTGCGACCAAGACTCGGCGCTCGGAGGCCCACGCGGGGCACTCCGCCAGCGTGTGCTGGGCCGAGTCAAGGTCGGATGCGCAGTAGTGACAATGTGTCGATCCCTCCCGTCCTATTCGACACAGATACTCACCGAAGCAGCCGTGCCCGTTATTTGATGGAACCTAGATCAGACCAACGAAAACATTACTCTTTATTAAGAATTAAGAATTGTATCATACATACAGATATTCCGATGGGAGTAGACAGAGGTTACTATTTTCCACTTGCTATGATCCAAACCCTAGCTTCCTTTCATTAATTCATGTACGCTCGTCGGTTATGAGTACTATTGACCTGACTGTCATTTAATATATCACATATTTGGTCCAAGTATATTTGTCTAAATATCCTCTACCAACTGGCCCATTCATATTTGTCTCATAAATTTCGTTAGTAGTCTTTTGTTCATACGTGTCTAAACCATCTAAGCATTCCCTTCTCGATTTTGATCAGCACATCTACCTTAACACTATACATTTCCCTTATCAAACTATATCGAAATTTATCCTTCGTCGTCACTCCAGCCATGCTTTGAACGCTCTTATTTCCACTGCAATACATAAGCGTAGGAACCATGCACAGTTCATAATCATAATTATTGATGATATAAGCAATATGATAAATATTATATTGTTATTATAAAAATTCAGTTTTAATATCAATCATAGTCGATTTTATAGCAGTCGTGAAGCATAAAATTACAACGTTCGCTATTATTTTGTGATACAACGATCATAAATTTAATTTCTGTCGAATGAAATGCTATCAATCATGTTTCAATTTTAGAACGTTTTGTGTTAGATGTTTCACGTTAAGTAATTGCGATGTAATTAAAAGTAACTGGAAAATGAGGATGTTCGAGAATATTGTTAAGCAAAGATAAACTGTCAAAGCAGTCAATGATGAAGAAGTTTCAAATGATATTGCCATTTGTAGGTTGATGATTAGATTTAAATAAAAAATTACACTTTTAAAATTAATTTAAATATGACTTATATCAATATATGTACTACAAAAATGTAAAGATGACTCTGTAATTGGAATTTTTAAGTGTATCTTAGGCTTCGATAATAGATCCTCTACTCTGGAACCTTGAACCCACCTATAATAAAAATGTGTGAGTTTCACTGTCAAACTTTTGTAGCTAAAAACATTAACGGGTGAAGAGGTTTGTATAATATAATATATAAGTACCGGCTACAATGGTCGTTTGTTATGAGCTACACTCTAGTGGAAGTAACCAGGTCGCTTCTCACACCCCACGTCACGGCGATTTTCAGCATTCGAGCCAGTATACGCGCGCTCAATTTGAATCGACTTCCTTTATTTGACCCTAATGGCACGGAACCGCGCCGAGGCATTTAGTCGGCATGAAGCAGAGCCTTTAACTTTCGTGGTTTCCACATACACACTAAAGATTAGTTCAACAAAAAAGTCGCTACCTAGAGACAAATGTAGTTTTTATTTGAGTTCTTCACTCTTCGAGTGTATGCATACTTTTCTATCAGCTCTCTGCTGTATCTTCCCATATATGTATGAGCAAGTTAGGAGTTTTAGATATCGAAGATTACGCCATTTTGCCATTACGGTACCTACCAGCGGTATGGTAAGTCTACCTCGTTAAAAAAGGGTACAAATTCAGAATTGATCAAGCAATTGAAGAATTGGCAACAGACACAATATTATTCCAAATTGAAAAACGTGCTTGATTTATTTAGCTATTTTGTATGCAAATTAGTCCACCTCAAAAATATTAGAAAATATTTATATTGAGCGCATTAAAAATTTTTGTACAGTACTCGCGGACGCAACACGCGACAGCAGTTGAATTGTCATGTTGACAGATGCAATGTGAAAAGATGAAAAGACTAGCGAGATTGACGTGGAATAAGAAACAAGTTGCAACCAGAAACTTGGATGAGAAGCTATTTTTAGCATTTCTGAATAGAGCTGGAAGTGATATGAATAAAAAGGGTTCCGAAGAACTAACGAGGCTCAAATTAACATATTCGTGATGCAACTTGTCGCTTAAATTTCTTATTTGTGAGTAACTTGTAGTTATTTAAGGATATTTGTGATGCAATTTTATATACAATATAAAAAAATAAAGAAGTTTATTTTGTAAAATATAAATGTAATTCCATATGACAATTAAACACGATACAATAAAAAGAGTGAGAGAGAAAATATATATATATACATATGTATATGAGCGGGACAGTGAATCAACATGGGCTGCGTTCACAGTACAAGAGTTGGATTGCGTTCATAAACACTAACAGTTATCTCCAGAATTGGCCATAGGCATTGGACACAGGTCTACGAAGCGGATAATTCAGGGACCCGAGGTCGAGCCTACCATGTATCAAATTGTTATTCAAATTTCGAATTTAATATGTACATTGATCTGATGCTCCTACGGTAAAGGAAAACTCGCGCCCAACGGCGATCCGCGGCGGCGCCGCAACCGTGCTACCGAGCCCGGCACCGCCTCCTTCGAGCGGGATTAGCCATCTCCCAACCCCGCTCGGCGGCCTCCTTCTGGAACATCACTGCTACACAGAACGAGGCCACAGCCTTGCAACCTCCCTCGTCAGCCAGCATTGCCGTAATCAATGCCGGCGGAGACAGATCTCGCCCGATCTCTGCGACCAAGACTTGGCGCTCGGAGGCCCACGCGGGGCACTCCGCCAGCGTGTGCTGGACCGAGTCGAGCTCGGATGCGCAGTGGTGGTATCATGTCGATTCCTTCCGTCCAGTGAGGCGTACATCTACGAAGAAATTCAAAAGTTTATGTAGTCAATCTTGT
>JAYEAL010000826.1:0-10585 GCA_036419045.1 Scirpophaga incertulas | reverse complement strand
ACTCGTACATGTATTCATTAAACGAGACTGATTTATCGATATCGATATTTTCGTGCTTTGCCACGTTCCTTCTCACACTTTCCCCTTCATGTGTTTGAATAGAACGTAAACAGATAATTTTGGGCGTGTTTGCGTGAATTGTCAATTTGTGTGTCGTATTACTCGCGTGTACGTTTATGAGAATGCAAAAACATTTTGCTTATGTGTGCTGCCCGTAAATGTAGCAGTAACCTCGCCCCCCGCAAAAAATACCAGAAAATTATGTACGGGAAGCTGACTGAAGCCAACTCCAGTCTCGTTTCCTCCGAGTCCGTGGCCGATGCGGCCGGCTGACGGTCAATTGCGAAACATATAGTGGCGCCTGACTGTACTCGTTGCAATTAAAAGGTTTACCCTGCAGTAGTCGCGTGGACTACATATGTAGTCCACGTAAACAAAATCAAAAATTTCTCAAACACAAAAGCGTATATCGCTTGCGCCGCTGGGTACTTTCAAATGGACAATCGAGCTACGCATTCAGTGCAGCGCAAGCGCCGGTCGCGTGTGGTCGTGAAACAGTAGCTCCGCAAAAATCCTGGACTACAGGTGTAGTCCGCGCGACCAATCACGTAAGTAAATTATTTGTGATTGTTTTTTTTATTTTCGTATATTTAAAGATAATATCGGTATAAATGAAAAATTTTAACTCTGTTTTATTCTTTTGTTTTGTTTTAAAATAATGTTACTTTATATTTGTAGATTAAAAATGGATGAACGACAAGCTGCACAGATTGAGGCGTGGTTGAATGAAGTCGATGACGATAACGAAGGTTATCAAGCTCAGTCAAGCTCTGATGAGGAAACTGATTACTTGGAGGAGCAAAATCACGAGTCTGAATCAGAACAGGAGCAAGACATCATAAATGAAGGATCGCACGAAAACTCTGATGATGATGAAGAGCCACCTCAGCGGAGACGACGAACTGAATTTTTGCACTGGAATTGATGAGACATTGTGGTCAAAAACAGTTCCTCTCAACAGAGGTAGAACGCGAAGGCCAGGGTCTTTTCACTCACTACAATATTATTTTACTATGACTACAGTTAGTTTGTCACTTTCCGTAAGATGGCGCTGTTCAAATAAAATTGTTTTTTTTTATATCAATTTCGGCCTTACTCCTGTTCATGCAGAAAAAATATAGACAGAAGTATATTTATTATTTTCATAAAATTAGAATCATTGATTTATCGCTACAAAAATTTGTTGAGTTATTGGAAACAATTAGATGTTTATGATTTATTAGTTACTTAGTATTTTTCATTCAATATGACTATCAGAATCTATTTTATACAAAGTTGAATGATTTGTGGAAAGAAACAAATCTGCTAAATGGATCTGTTTACAATTTGTTCATTATTCCGTTTCCTCGTGTTTCATGAATGTGCTCTCTTTTTTGGATTTGTGAATTTTTCGACGACTTATCTACTCCCCCGGAATCTGAAGATTTTGCTTTTGCGATTGATCTTGGCTTAGAACCCCTGGACTCCGATTTTTCTATTGATTTGGACATCGACGACATGACTACATCTGAACGAAATTGTTGTATATGTGGGCAAGGAAGAGGTAAGTAAAACATATTGCGTAGTATTTTATTCATAGATTTAAAATCTGTAATTTTATTAACGTTGTATTTACGCAATTTTGTTGGTCTAACTAAGGTTTTATTGTGCCATATTATAATTATCGCCATGGTACAAAGAGGTTACCACGGATACAAAAATATATTATTTGTTACTTGGTAAAATAAACAAGAAAGCCAATTTATGAATATCTTTTGTTTTTGCTTAATATAACAATAATATAGTTACCGATAGAACAGGTCATTAAAATAATATTTGGTAGCTATGAATTTCTATAAAATTGATTTATTAACCAAGTAACATACGAAATATGTTACTATATGGTCTAACTGTAATTTTTTTTTAACCTTAGGAGCTGATAATACAATTTTGCATACTTTCCCAAATCATGAAACGGAAAGATTTCTTGCTTGGATAGAAGCAGCTGGAAGTAGTCTTTCATCTCTAGATCCACAGTATGTGTACAAAAATCGCCGAGTCTGCCATGGTCATTTTGAGACAAAGTTTTGACTTGGTCACGAAGATTGACCTTTGGAGCTATTCCCACTCTTCATTTGACAGGTAAGTTTGTATTAATATTATTAAGCATGATGCATTAATTTTAGCCTATTGTAGGGCGACTAGACTTTAGTTAACCACATTGGCCCAGTGAGAATTGGTTGACTACATACACATTTGAAACATTTAAATTCCTATGTAGGTATGTGCAAGGGTGTTGGTTGTTTAATGTTTTCCTTCACCGTAGGATCGACAGATAAATGTACATATGAAATTCGGAAACTGTAAAATAACCACGAGCCCCCCGGACCTTCAGATTTGTAGGCCACTGCTGAGACCACAGCGTTATGGAAAATTGTTTAAAATATCAGAAATTATTGTACAAAGTTCTTAATATAAATAGTGTTTTAATCTGTGATTAGTCAAAATTTTGAGAGAATCTATAAGAAATAATTATTAATAAAGTTGAACAAAATTTGAAGTATGTTAATGGTTTTCAGGCAATCTAAGCAAAAGAGTCCACATGATGGATATAACATATAGAGCAGATATTACTCTTAACAGAGCAGGGGCCTTAGACAAGTGGCAATCGTTACATAGCGAAACGATATCTAAATTCGTCTTCGACTCTAAGATAACGAAAACAAGTTCGTAGCCAATGTGACGCGATTGAACCGATCGTTGTAGCGAATTGTTTATTCGATAAGAAAAAGAAAATTGGCTATGGTTTCGAAAATACATGTCATCTGAAACGTCAAATTAGAGCGGCGATCGGTTAAAATTTGTTTCGAAACTTAAACTTTCCTTTATGATGATTTCAGTGTAAAATATTAGATTAACTTGATTGAAAAAAGAAACAACGCTGGTAAGAACATATTGTTGAACTTTTACGCTAAAGATCCTTCGAAAAAAATCAAATTTTTATATGTCTATATACTAAGAATCGTTTTTCTTTTTCTGAATGGAATTGTTTTTTAGTAATTGAAATAGTTATGGATTCGAGAGTGCGAGCTAGTCAGGAGCAATTTTACACACTACTGGAGTTTATGGAATGGTAAGCAAATCCAAGTAATATTTAAATCTTACAAAACTTTGATAGCCGTCTGTGGTGCATATTGTAAACAATGAGGTGATAGTGATTTCCTTTTGATTTGCTTATAGTCATGGTGATTTGGCTCGGCCTCTTGCTGGAGCTCAAGGTCGTGTAAGGTCAGACAAATTATGGGTTGACCTTACAAACATATTGAATGCTGTTGGTGGTGGTGTCAGCAAGACGACTGAGAAGTGGAAATAAGCAAGTACATTTTACATTTATAACTTGACATTCAGAAATTCAGAACATTATTTCATATTTTTATTTACAACTACGAGTATATTCATTATAGGTTTGGGCTGACCTAAAATCTAAAACAAAAAAAAGGATTGACTATTAGATGTCATTGAGCGTGGGACTGGAGGTGGCCATTGAACCGGCAAAAATTATCACCTTTTGAGGAAAGGGTGCTGTCAATATTAGGCTCTTTAGCAGTGGAGGACAATCCTCTATAGAGGAGTTAGGATTTACTGTAAGTAATCTAAAATGATATGATATTACATGTTACAATAAGATTCCAAAGCTTACACTAAAAGCAAAAATATTGCCCAAACAATTCAAAGATTTTTACTTTCAGTTCACTTTCACGCATTGTGGTGTATAAAATTTGTACCAACACTACTATGGCAAGTTATTTAAAAAGTTGACGCAACTAACCAAGATTCCAAAGAATGAAAATAATTTAGAATGCCAATTAATAAAAGATTTAACAATATGGAATGCTTTAAAAGTAATATACTTTTTTACTTACGTCACTTGGAACTGCATTTAGATACTAGCCTTGTTTTACTTTCATTTGTAAAATCCGTACAATGAAAATGAGCTAGAACGGTGTAGTTAAATATTCGCTAAGCCAAAATTACTCACGTATTCATTAAATTATTGGGAAAATTTGTATATTTAAAATAGAAAATGCATTAGTTGAATTTGTTGTGGACTGCACACAATGAAAACGCCTGAGAGAGACGCCAAAAAAGGTTAAGTTTAAGGCGTCAATTAGAAAAAATTGAAGACATTCCGGAATTGTTGTTTACACAACATTTTAGATTGGATAAGTCCACTTTTACACAATTGTGCGATGAGTTGAGGTAACATACCGAATTAAAAGGTTCTTTGGAAATAACTCTAGAAGTAAAGGTAAGAAGTTTCCCAGTTTAAATAAATTTTATTGGAATGTTTGTAGCTTCAACATCATAATGGTCCTCTAAATTTATAAAGAATACAATGTTTGTATTGAAACTTATTAGTTTAAACCATACATTGTTATATTCAGGTACTGTGTACTCTTAGCTTTTTTAGCGACAGGATCATACCAAAGGGTAGTTGGTGTGGGTCAATATTTGACGCAACGGACGACAAGCCGCTGCATCAGGGAGGTTGTGGATGCCCTCAATCATAGTTGGATGGTGAATAAATGGATAAGGTTTCCACAAACACCACAAGAAGAACCGAAATCAAAGAACAGTATGTTAAATGTTTTCATAGATAAACATTCATTATGCATATTGTTATAACAACAATAGTAATAGATAGAGTGAAAGGCAATATAAGTCATTTTTCTACTTGTTAATTTACAGATAAGGCAACATAATTTGCCAGGAGTAATAGGTTGTATTGACTGTACCCATATTGCCATTGTCAAACCGCATGAGGAAGAACATACCTTTTTTAACAGAAAAGGATACCATTCTTTAAATGTTCAAATGGTAAGCAACTTATACAAATTCTAATTGTCATACAACTATGACTAGAAATATTAATAATTAAATTATGATTTCAGCATCAATATATATGTACAGTCAGAAGCAAAAATATGTATACATTGTCAAGGCTCCAAAAATATATAAACATCTACGACTCCAAAACGAAGTGCTCAACTTGAAGAGCATAAAATTGTACCCACCTGTTCACATCATTAATATGTATACACTCATTGCTTCATTAAATTATGTACACTAACAAAGAAACAAAACTATGTATGCACGTTTACATCAATAACATGTAATCACTCGTTGATTCTTATAATGTATTCATCTTATATTTCATAAAATTTTATTCAACTCTTCCGGCAATAACATCTATCTGAACGGCGCTTCATAAATATGTGTCCACTTTTGTTCCATATTATGATTACAAATTTGCAATAAAATAACCAAGAAGGTTAAACTAGAAATCTATTACTGGCCGTTATAAACAATTTTTTTGTTATATGTCATCTTGTCATCTCGTGTCACTCAAGCATAAATTTATTGTATTCAATAACGATAAATTCTGGAAAGCCGTACTATTTAGGATTGATTTGATTCTCGTCTATAATTTATCAATTATAGGTATTCTAAAATATGTACCGCATCGACGATTTTACCAAACACCGCATTGTTATTATGAAAGAAGATGGATTATCTATAACAGAAATTTCAGAGGCATTAGGAGTTACAGTGAGTTTAGATTAATAACATTAACTTATGAGAATATTCCATATTTTTTAAAAGTAGTATATTTTGTAAAATATAAGGTATTTTTGTTTTTCAGAGAAAAACGGTGTATTTATGGTACCAGCGATACCAACAAGAAGGAACTATACAGAAGCATTTATCCTCTGGGCGACCGAGGAAAACATCTTTAGATGAAGACAGACGTTTAATTGATGAAGTTCAAGAAAGGCCATTTACTAGTACATCTACACTGGCCAACGCTTACTCCGTATCAGCAACAACTGTTCGTCGACGTTTACATGAAAGTGGGCTTCATAATCGCATTCCTGCCAGGAACCATTACTAACACCGCGGCACAAACAACAACGTTTAAATTTTGCTAGAACTTATCTACATTATGATTTTTCCGATGTTTATATTCGTTGATGAAAAGTCTTCGTCACTAGTCAGGACGGCAGAGTTTCCCTTTGGCGAGCCAATAATACGCGATATTTAGAAAGCAATATTCTTCCAAATCGAAGAAGTGGTAGACTTTCCCTAAATTTTTGGGGCTGGATGTCAGCATCAGGACCTGGTTGAATTGATAGAAATAACAACACGCTTAAACTCTAGAGAGTACATTGACATTTTATCCAACGTCTTGGTACCTACAGCTCGTTGTTTTTTTGAAAATGCCCCCATAAGTTTGTGCAAGATGGATGCTCTGCGCATAATTCTAGATTAACTCGAGCATGGATCGAAAATCAGGAAGATTTGGAAGAAATCCGACTACCGCCCAGAAGCCCAGATATTAATCCTATCGAGAATCTTTGGGGTAAGATTGTGCAAGACTGGGATTCTCAACGAGCACGCGATATCAGTACTTTGCGTACGCATACTTTGGAGCTGTGGGACTCCTTTATAGGTAGTTCCATATGCGCTAATTAGTGGGATCGATGCATGAACGTTTACAGGATATTATGAAGCAGAAGGCGGTTACACGCGCTATTAAAGCGATTTTATTTTTTAAAATTAAAGTCTTTTTTATTACGTGTGTGTTAAGACCTTTGAAAATGTAACAATTAAGCTTAAAAATAAAATTTAAGTACATACTATAATTCAAATGTTTACATTAATTCCTCATAATATTTAAAATACTTAGGTAATTGACGTGAAACCTCAAATGAGATATTTGATATCCTACTAATATTATAAAATGTGAAAGTGTGGATGTTTAGATGTTTGGATGTTTGTTACTCAATTACGCAAAAACGACTGAACGATTTTGATGAAATTGGCATGCATATAGCTTTTGATATGGAAAAGAACAAGGCTACCTTTTATCCCAATCTTAAGTAGTTAAGTAGTTCCCGAGGGAAAATTGAAAATTGTATACAAAGACAAGCACGACTGAACTTAAGCATGAGGGAAAAGTCGATAGAACGCGGGCGAAGCCGCGGGCAGAAAGCTAGTAATATCTAAATAGAACCTTAGACAAACAAAATACTGAACTGAAAAACATATTCCAGTTTGCGATACCAAACAACCGTGCAAAGGTTTCAGATCGATTAACTAACACTATACTATTATACGGCACTTTAAAGAACACAAACAAACAAACTTTGGCATTTAAAGGCATCATCAGGCTTCATACAAATTTGGGCTATTTTTTTTTAGCCGGCCACAAAAAAATAATAAATTTTATCATAGGCCATAATTATTAATAAACATTTTGTATTATGACAGTAAAGCTCGAAACCTATTGGTTGAGATGATAATCAGTCTCAAAGTATTTATCTTATTACCTACGGCTTGCACCCGCTTGTGGGGTGAGCTCGTGATTTCCAGGTAAACATTATTAGTAATGGTGTTGGTGTTCCAGGTTAAATATTTACAACTCTCCTGGCCTTACAATAATATCTTCTAAATCTTTGGCAGCAATGTGTATCGTTGGCTCGTGCCTGGCAAACCCTATGTACACGACCTGTGAGCTACTGAACATATCGCCTGCGTTTTGGTTGGATTAGCCAGGGCGCCATTCGCTCAGCCATTTTGGCAGGCGTCCAGTTGTCGCTGCATTTTTCTTAGCAGCGTGATAGGCATTCATAGAAGTGGTGATGTATGCTGCGTCGTCTGCATACAAGACCAGGGTAACTCCTGGTTGCACTGGATGTCGTTCGTGAACCAGGAGTAGCATGATGGCGAGAGGCAGCTGCCCTGCGGTACCCCGGCCTTGCCTGTCCTTGCTGCTGCTTGGGCGTTTTCTACAGCCACGTGAAACTCCTGTCTTGCAGGAAGGAAGCAATGGTCTTTACGGTCCTCCTGGGCAGGGATGTTAACTGCAATTTATGGATTAGGCCCTCGTGCCAGACGCGGTCGAAGGCCTTCTCCATATCCAGGAAGACGCCTACTGCAAACTCTCTTTTGTTCTTGGCGGCTGCCAGGGTGTGTATTACCCTTGTCAGTTGCAACGTCGTCGAGTGTTCTGCCCGGAAGCCGTATTGTTCTTCTCTCGGACGTAATGTGAGGCAGCATAGTGTTCAGCAGTAATCTCTCGAACACTTTCGCCATGGTAGGCAGCAAGGTGATTGGCCTGTAACTGGACGGCTGGGTGGAATCTTTCTCTGGCTTAGGAATCATTATGACCCGTCCTGTCTTCCAGATGGTCGGAAGTGTGATGTCCGTGTGATTCCATTATACAGGCGGTCAGTGTCGCTATGGCCTTATAAGGTAGCCGCCTTAGTACCTCATTGGTAATCCTATCTGGCCCTGGTGCCTTCTTCCTGGGCGTTTTCTTGATCCCTCTGGCTACCTGTCCTGGTGTAAAGACTACTGGGTCTTCTGCCAGAGGTATCGGGTCTCTCAGGTCTCAGGACTCCACTCCCGCTTCGACTTCGCGCGTGTGTTGGTCATCCACGGGCGGGTTTGGCCTAAATACCTCTTCTAGGTATTCCGCAAACAGCTCTGCCCTGTCCTCTGCCCTGTATTTGAGCGTACCGTCTGGTGCACGCAGCGGGTGGACGGGTTTCGGTCGCCTGGCGAGACTGCGGCAGAGGCGGTGTACCCTGCCCCAGTCATCGCTGGCCTCCTGAATAGCATCTTCCCAGCTGTCGTGTGCGAGCTTGCGGAGTTCATAGGCTATGCGGGTGGCCATAGCATTTAGGCGATTTTTCAGTGCAGGGTACCGATTCTGCTGCCAGATCCTTCTGATCTGGCGCTTCTCCTCTATTAATCGCCTAAGGTTGCCTGGTAATGGTCTTGGGTGATGAGCCGGGTAGGTGTTATCTGGCTTAATGGTGGTGTCTTGGAGCGCTGTTTTAATGCAGTTTGTTATGTGCTCTGCTAGCTGGTCCACATCCGCACCGGTGTTCACGGGGAAGCTGGTTAGTTCCCCGTTCATGCGGTCTGCGAATGCGGCCAGTCTTGAGCGCGTCTCCTGGCCATCGGTAACGTGCGAATTGGTGGGCAGCATCTAGCCAGAACCATCTGATGATCTGAGATGGCTGGGTCATCTATCACTTCTTGCGTGATGTTTGTCGCCCCGATCTTGTGGGCGATCAGAATATCGATCACGTCCGGCATCTGTGTCTGGGCGTAGGGATAATGAGTTGGTGTCTCCGGACCCAAGACTGTGTAACCTATGGCCTCTGCGTCGGTCTGTAGCCTGCGGCCATTTGGGCATGTGGTATGCGAGTGCCATGCGGTGTGCTTGCAATTAAAATCCCCTGCCACTATGGTGGGGAGCGGCGAGTCCAGCAATTGGTGGACGTCAGCCACTTCTAGGGGAACGTGAGGCGGCTTGTAAAAAGCAAACACACGCATGACCTCAGCGGTTACCAAGGCAACTTCGATTCCTAAGCCGTAGGCGGTCTTCAAGTTAGGTACTGGCAGAGATCGATGTACTATGTTTCGTCGTACAAGCACCGCCAGCCCTCTGTACGCGGTACCATGTGGGGATCGTTCGTCCTTTCTGTACACATTGTAACGTTTTCTCGCTCGCGTACCTTTTATGTCTCTTGCTCATACATGCAACTCGGCAGGTAAATGTATGTACTTGTAACGTCTTCTCGCTCGCACACCATTAACAATAACTGTTTAATATTTGTTTTACCTGGAAATCACGAGCTTGTTTTACCTGGAAATCACGAGCTCACCACGCAAGACGGGTGCAAGCCGTAGGTAATAAAATAAATACTTTGAGACTGATTATCATCTCAACCAATAGGTTTCGAGCTTTACTGTCATAATACAAAATGTTTATTATAATTATGCCTATGATAAAATTTAGTTATTTTTTTGTTGGCCGGCTAAAAAAAAATAGCCCAAAATGGGTGATGTCCTTTGTATGATAAATTCCGACAGTGAATAATAAAGAATTTCTCTAAGAAAATAGATCGGTGATATTCATATGGTTCGCGAAGGTGCCCAACCTACTGACAAGAACTCTAGTAGGCAATTGTTTTACACAATTTTAACGAATTAGTTTGTATACGGCGTTATGAAGTTTTATAGTTGTATACTTATTATTGGTGGATACAAATTTATAAATCAATGAGTGAATACATGTTATTGATGCAAACGTGCATACATAGTTTTGTTCCTTTCTTAGTGGACATAATTTAATGAAGCAATGAATGAATACATATTTATGATGTGAACAGTGGCTACAATTTTATGCTCTGCAACTTGAGTACTTCGTTTTGGAATCGTAAATGTTTATATATTTTTGGAGCCTTGACAATGTATACATATTTTTGCTTCTGACTGTACTAGTAGAATATATGTTTATGACAGTGACACAACTATGTTCTTTTTAATATTAGTTTCTTTAGTATTCTCATCTATTCATATCTCATTCACACCTACCCTAACAACCTGATGATGTCACAGAAGTAGCACATGAAACTTCATCAACAATGTGTGTAACTCTATGACAACAAAATAAAATTAGTATGAACTT
>JAYEAL010000188.1:0-20431 GCA_036419045.1 Scirpophaga incertulas | reverse complement strand
CAGCAATAAAATTATTTCACTTCATAAATTACGAATAAAATGGAATATAAATAAAAAATACGTAAATCTTAAAGATTATTTAATAAAAATTACGTACTTATATTTGGGACAAAACGACAATGAAATAAAGTTTTTGATGTGAATGTGGCAAACGGAGTGGTGTTTGGAATAAGGAAGTGGCTCAGCTCTGTTGTATAAACTTTTCTAACTCGCAAACTGTTCGGAAACCATCTGTCAGCTTTCAGAGCTGTACAGAACAAAGAAAAAGAATAAATGTATTATTTCTAAACTTAACACAAATACTTTGAAAAGGATACTTACGAAATGCTACCAAAATTATAGTATTTATTAGTAACTAGCGGACCCGACAGACTTCGTCCTGTCAAAAAGATTTGTACAGTGGCAGTTTTTTGTTCCTAATTATTTTATAGATAATGTCGCATAGCCAACCAAATCGCAAAAAAAGTCTAAATGACCTATTACATTTTGTGGCTATTCAATTTTGGAACGTGACATTAAATCCTCCAACGATGTATTCTGTGCTCCAACGCACGCACGCACACTGTTTTGATAGATATGATTGAATTTCAACTATATGTAGCGTTAATAAAGCGCAAATTGACTCTTTGATGTTAGGAACACACCTTCATTGCTTAGACAACAGTGAGTGCTTGTAATTTAATATGAACTTTATACCATAGCAATAAAGCTCAAATTGACTACGTTTTAGTTACAAATCATTTGTATGGGAAAAAGAAAAGGGCTATTTTTAGGGTTTTTCCAGCAATAATTCTAATTTTTCTCGAGAGCCTATATTAGATTTGGCCAAATTGGTCCAGGCGTTGTTGAGCTATGTGCTTACCAACACATTTTTGATATATAACATTATAGTAGAGTAGTCATTAACTATTCTTTGTTTTGTCTTGCAAGGTGGAAGGACTATTTGGGGAAGATCGCAGGAAGACACAATACTGGGAGTGCAGGATCGGTGTGATCCTTGTAGCAAGCCTATGTCCAGCACTGGGCGTATATGGATAGGAATGATGATTATTATAACAATAAGCAACAATATATATTTTATGAGAATACCTTAAATGAATGAAAACCAACTATCAAAAAACATTTTTAATCCCTTGACGACATTTTACGGCGGTCATTAGTAAAATTGTATTTGAAAACCTAATATTTTGTCGGGATTATTGACCGGAATGACTGTAGACATCAAATGTAATGCTTTAAGCTTTCGGTTGGTCTCGGTTTTATAGGTTTTTACAGCAATGATGGCGTCATTATAATTTTAATCAGAATTCGTATTACTTATATACTACACTAGCACACATCTTCGTCCGTTTTATTATGTCCACGGGTAAGCCTATGAGTATTATATACATATATATTAGAGCACAAGAAAAAAATATGTAATAATAGAGAAAAGTTTACGAAAAACAGAACATTAGTTTTTGGAACCAACGCGTAGAATCTTATAGATAGGCAAGACTTTTCTTATAACAGGTATATAATATAAGTGGCTCCAAAAAACTGGCGGTATATTTTTTAACTTTTATAGTTATTGAGTGAACTACTGTGTAAAAATAAACTCAAGTAAAGACGAAAGGTGTAAAATAAACGATTATCTAAATTATCGTACTATATGGAACTAGACAAAGTATTTATAAAGTAATGTGTGGTTGGCATTTAATATGTACGAGAATGTAAGCATCTATCGTCTTCATTCGGAACGTCGGTAGCGTTACGGTCCCATTCTGGACAAAGCTGGAGATCCCGATGCCCCGAGTCAAGATCGTATTAGTACAAGGGTTCATGATTTCTCAAGCTTTTCGATTTCTTAGGCTTCTCGGGTTATTTTAAAATATTCATTCATACAATGAACGTCTAATTTATGTATTTTTAAATACATAAATATAATTACTCCTGTGATCTTCTAAAGGTTAGGTAGAGAAGTGATAAACAGCCACATTTTGCTAATATTTATAAGTCCTAGGTTAACAGTGTTAAAGGTCTATTGCGTCTCGTTTCTTCTTTTGTTTCTAGATCATCAGAGTTTTTGTTCTGCTCTAGAAGGTCCTTTCAATTTTCAAAAGAGTGTAGAGTCGTTTTTTCCCTTGTACATTCGCATATACAAAGTTAAGTATCACTTAGTGCTCTCATAGGTTTAATGTTAATAATTTAATTTATAAAGATTTTTTTATGCCACTTTGCAGAGACGATGTATCAAAAATTTTTTTAGTCAGCTGTTTTTGATCCGTCTCTGCAGGTCAGAATTCTGTTGGTACGAGTACTTTTATTATTACTATCTTAATTTTTGTTTTATTGCTTTAGGATAAACAACAAGATTTAATTTTATATTTATAATTTTGAGAATTAAAAACGCTTAGTATGAAACATTTCACGTGTGTTAACAGATTTTGAATATTTGTACAACAGACGCTGATGTAGCTTGAAAAAGTAAATAAATAATTTTATGCTGTCCGTTGTAAAAATGTCATGCATTAATAACGATAGATCAAAGCTAAGATATGACTGAGATATAACATAACATTGGGTCGTTTCATAAATAAGTAGGGTATATAGTAATCTGAGAGTAAATGAAAGATTACTACGTATAAAAGTAATTTATTGCTGAAGCGGAACAACGTTATATAAAAGTTTTAACAAATGAACATAGAAATGGGGCTAAAGCTGAACCATTATCACAAGTGAGCTCTTAAAGTTAGAAAAAAAGCCTTACGCAATACGGTAAAAATGATTTGTTTAGGAAGTATGCAAAAGCTTTATCATCCAATTTATCTAAAAAGTAACCTTTCAAGAATAATCGGTATATATGCTTTTTGTATTTTTTTTAGATGTAATAAGTGTGAAGAAATGTGTTTCAAATTCCTAATTTCAAATGTTATATGATGTCCTAACCGACTACTAGAAGATATAGAAAATGTAATATAGAAAATGTAAAATTAGTTCGCATCTCGGACGCTACTGTAACTTTACTTACTTTAGATTTTTGTACTACAATATTCTGAGCTGTGTTCCACAAACTACAAATAAAATTAAAAGTTAAAAAAATATTATGGCAAGTTAAATTTACTAATAAAATAATTTTACAAGCAACATTTTATCATGAAGCGGTATAGCGATGGTATACTGATCCAATATATCACCTTTTGCTGGGATTAATTTTTCAAATAGGTGAAGTACTCCTAATTTTTTTAATACGTAATCGGTAACATTTGTATTTCAAGAATATTCTGACAATATTGAATTAATATTCAGTATGATTTTAAATTCAATTCAATAACATACTTATTGAACAAAAGGTATGAATATCAACTAGTGAACTAGTAGAAAAAACCAACACAAAAATAACTAAAATTAAAAGTTTTAAGATTCTAAAAAGATCTTTTATATAAATTACAAAAACATACGTTTTGCTGTTTTATTAAAACATAAATTTATAATGTTGTTTACCAATACTAATTAAGATGTACGATTGAGATGAACAGTGCCCGGTGGCCGAATGATTAAGATGTCAACACAGATTGTTGAAGACGTGGTATGAGTCCTGATCGAGGCCAATATTTATTAGTGTTTTTCTTATTTATACATTTATCTAGCATGTATAAAAAAATGCAAACTCTCAAATTTATATCTTCAGTCCTTCGATGTAAATGTACATAGTACTCGTACGTATTAGAAATTGTATGCTCATTGGAATACCCACTCCACATGACTGAGCTGGGTCCCAAGACATAGTATCATTCACGTTGGATTTGTTATCGAAATCATTTCGATATCTAACTATAATGTATGAAAATGATTACAAATTATGGAATCATTATCATATATTCTATTCTAACGTGAAACGATAGCGAATGCTATTAGTGTTACTTTGTCTATAGGCCCAGTAAGTAGTTTGGTAGTATGGAATCAACCTCATATATTCCGTTCTAACGTGAAACGACAGCGAATGTCATTAGTGTTACTTGTCTATAGGCCGAGTAAGTAGTTTGGTTATAGGCCTGTACACATTTATTTTTGTTTCGTCAATAACGTGGAAAGAAACGCATAAATGGCTTGAAACCGGCGCTTACAACGATTCGGCCGCCCGAAAATCATACTATATTAAACAACTTCTTTATATATACATTGACTATTGATAGAATTATATTAAAGTATTACTTAATGAAATTATAATAATGATGATATGACATCAAACATATATGACATTACTAACGAGTAGGTAATAAAAAAATTGGACGGTAATTAAATATTTATTTTATTGACTTGTCTAGTAACATAAGTAGCGTGTTGTAGTCACCGCAACAACAAAACATAAGATTACAATTCGAGAGACGCTTAACTCTTCATTTGTAATTATTTTCTCTTACCCGCAATCAGTATTCACTCGGCGTAGCGTTATCGCAGTTTCAAGGGAAAAAATCTGAGACCGGTATCAAGATGTGCGAAAATTCGTTAGTTAAGGACCTTTTGGAACAAATTTCCACTGCTGTGGATTTTATTACTCTTTATGTGGTAATTTGTCGCAATACTATTTAGACCTTTACCGTTTGAAGATTATTAGATAGACTGTTAATTTTCTGCAAAGCTTCACATTCTTGTTACTTCTAATAACAAAAAGGGATTTCGTAATTAGATTTTAATAGAAGCTAATTTTGTTAAATATTTCAAGATCTATATATACATTTGAGATATAATTTTCACTTTATTATAAATTTTGGTAGATATAAAATATTTTATATACTATCATGCTATGCTATTAATCCTCTATAAAAGAACCTATAACAATTAGCTTATTGCCAACATTAAAACACTCAATGATATTATGATCATTATATCATCCAAACGCGTGATATTATGAATTTCAAAAAAAGAACATTCTCATGCAATGATATTTTCACCACCAGATCGCTAAAATTTTGAAAAAAGAATAATAAATTGTAGACTAATTCGTAATTTCGGATTCTTGTCTTATCGTGTTATTTACCGCCATTTTTTCACTCGAATATTGGAAATCGCAAACAAACAATTACTGTGTGCGTTGTTTACAAAAATGAGTGATTCTAGCTTTAATAAATAATTCTTTTACTTATTAAGGTTTGTTTATTTTACATGCTTCGCAATTAGACTTTTCTTAAATTTACATAGTTCTTACAACACTGTACAACACCCTATGGTATGAGAATCTTTTATAGAGGATTCACATCATGATTGTAGATAAAGTCTTGTATGCAACTGTTATAATTAAGTATTAAAACACTTATGTGGGTTTTAATACCCCTGATTATACAACAGTTACATAAATAACTAATCTACTTGAAATAAAGTGTGAAATTAATTCACGTACATCATATTTATTGATATATTTTCAGCAAAAAAAATTTCCGCTTGGTAGTTTAGTTATAGGATGCAATGGTTTTTTAACATTTAATATGCTAACAATAAGATAAAATTTTTCTTGCAGAAGCATTGGTTAAGTAATACATTTTCCATTCTATTCTATGAGTAGAGCAATATTGATTATATCGATTTGACTATTCGCCTATACAATAGTCGAATGACTTTGCGGTCTTATTACTGTAAATGTTCTCAAGGAAAAATAATTCTTACTTACTTATTGCTCATCCAATAATAAATGAGCGGGTTGAACATTGAATTCGCCATGGCTAGCCAGTAGAAGCCCAAGTAGATGTGTTGGGCGAACGGCGCTGACGCCAAGGACTGGTGGTGGTAGACCAGGACAAAGTAGGCGTGGTAAGGGAGCCAACACAGAGCGAAAACCATTACCACTAGGACGAACATTCGTACCACCTGCGAACAAAAAGAATAGTTCATATAAAAAAAAAATATACATTTTTCATACTTATAAATAAAAATAAATGATAATATTAAACAAATTATTATGTCCACATTAGTAGGACAGTAAATTAAAAAATATACATATTATTTATGTATGCAATCATTTTATTACAATTGATACAAATATTTAAATTAGGTATATGAGATAAAAAATTTAAAAAGAAACTTAGGACTAATTTCTGGGGAATTGTTTATGAGTGACTTTGAGTCCCGCAAAGTGTTACTTACTTTTTCATAAATGTAAGGCATGGGTTAAAAATTGTTATTAATAAATAGTTGCATGTAATGTAAGCGAATGGTTTCGTATATTGTGCATAACAAATGCTAAAAAAGCTATAGTTAAAATGTACGATCAGAAAAACGTCAAGTTGTACATTAACACTACGAAAACTAACATTGTTACACGCTGTGTGTACGATTTGAACCAACTCTTATCTTGTAATGAATGTTTGGCTTAAGTAGGTATTTTGCTCTAAGCCAGTTTTCGTTTGACGACAACAATATGGAGAGTAAACAATTCTACTGGTATTCTTGCTGGTTCTTTCCGTTGATTTTCATTGCTAGACTTGTGAACTAAAGGCGTAAGTTCCATACGACGTTTAAACATAAAATAAGAATATATTTTGGTTAACAAGGATGACCAATAGATAGGGTCAATAAAAAATGATGTATTGCACACGACATTCGCAAATTTGCAATCCATAATAGTAACATAATACACAGTAAAGCAATACTATTTATTCACTAATGACTATGTCGAAACCAGCTCATAATTTTTTCAAAAAAATAAAATTCTGAGGTTTATATATTAACGTTTAAGTTTGTCCCGTGAAATGTCCATATTATTTTTAATAAAATATCAAATTATTATAATTATAAAAAAAACTACTGGGTTTAGAATTCACGTTTAAAAACTCCCTTTACTCCAGAAGAAGCGTGAGAGCTGAACCAAAGGATTAATGCTAATAATATTTTTGCGAAACGCGTTAATAGCAACAGTGAAATTAGATTAGCCTATGTATTAAAAAAGATGACTTCATATAAAGGTTGTGATCCTTACTTCATGCTTCGAAACTAAAATAAAGATCGAGTACCTGTTTTATTTAAATCAACATTTGAAACTATATCAAGACAAAATTGCAGACTAATTTTAATACTAAAAATATACTACAGCTAAATATCCACACTACAAATAAAGATAGCTATTAGTATAAGAGATTAAACTCAAATGTGATAAATCTGAAACAAAGAGCGACAGCCCAACCCAAAACAAACATTTGCTCGACCGACGGACATTTATCCTAGCTATTTAACAGTTACGTCAACGAATATAATTAATTAGAGCACATATTCAATTAAAGTTTGTCTAGGAATGAACGAGTATGCGTGTGTGCGTAGAGATACAATATCTTATTATAAATCATAATGATGTGAAACTATAATGTGTCAAGTTTAGTATATCTATGACAAGAAACAAATACCTCTTCGATATCTATCGAGTCCTTAGTTGCAGCAATCTATGCTATAAGAAAAGCCCTTTCTTTGAACCATTATGTATTACGGCATATAAAGATTAAAATTAATACAGTTATGTTGTGTATCTAATCGGAAACTGCATAACGAAACGAAACTGCTGTATATATTTTTATGATGCAGGTCATAGCTTCACTGGGAAGTGTATCACAGTACGAGTTCAGTCGGAATCCTGATTTGTATTCCATTCACAAGAGCACTTACACAAATTGCCAAGGCCATGGCTCCGCTGACACCTCCTACTTGAGTTGTTAATAGAAGCCGCTATAATAGCGGTTTCAGTAGTTGATATTGGCTATTTAGCTAAATAGCCAATATCAACAATTGAAACCGTTAATATAACCTAAGCAAAAAAACCTTTTCTATTTTCATACAACACCAACAACATGTTTTAAATTTCTCAGAAGGAAAAACAAAATTATTTAATTATATAATATCTGCAATTTGAGTAAAATACAAATGCAATATAATACCTTTGTTGCAAAAAAATATAATTCAACAAAAAAAATATTATATAATATCTCTAAATTTTATCGTAATATTTTAATCCACCAAATAATGTGTCCATGAATAGTATAGTCTTCCAAAACTTGTAGAATTGTTCGGGTAGTACCAGTTAGAGTCGGATAACAATCACTGCCCAGTAACTTTTTGTAAAGAAAACGCTAAAGACTATATTTCAGACCCTCAACTATAAATCAAATCCCTTTCAGAATGCGCCACACTAACTTCTACTAGTCGTATTATAATCTTTCCTCATAATAGAAATATCCAACAAAGGTTTGCGAAAACATACAAAGGAACACGCTCTTATTTCGTTAAAGAAAAATACATTCATGTGCACGAGTGTGGTAATTACGATAGCAACTGTTTTATAGAAAACTGATTAACTTTGATATATCTAGTAATAAATTATAATAGTCTTCCGTGAAACTCTGAAGTCTATTAATTTTGCTTTGTTTATTAATCGTGTTGAATCTGCACAATATTCCTTTTATTCGTTATGAAATGATGATTTTTACACGCAGTTCACTATGAATCACTATGATATTATTAAATTGTAAAAATAAAATAAAACAATAATCTTTTCTAAGACTCTTATCTTCTTACGATATAAAATAAAAGGAAAGATTATACGCATGCGAAATGATACATCACGAAAATGTCATTTTCAACACACTTCCTCATAAAGTGGCTCTAATCCCATGGCAATTAGGCACATAATGACACCTATAATCAAACTGTGACTTTTTCATTACTATTATTCACGAGTAAGTAATAGTTTTTTTTTAATATTATTGGTTGAGTTACGCTTACATTTGCGCTAAAAAGCTATCCGCGAAAAGCCCAAAAAAAAGAAACCTCATTTTTTAGTCTATGGCGGATGCGCGCGCATAGGAAAACTAATTAATTTTTCCCGCCATTACGAAATTTATTAGTTTATGGCCGATGCACGCGCATAGGAAAACTGATTAATCTTTCCCGCCATTACGAAACATTTTTCACAACTCGTCTCGTTTTCTCTTTTGAAGTTATTTAGTTAGTTATTAACTAAGATGTCTGCAAATACAATTTATGAAGAAAATGGTTTTTTATTTAAGTATTATTTTATTCAGAAGTGTGTTGAAAAACGTTGTATGATACACGTGTGTATTGATGATTACCGTCCTCGGCTCCTTAAGACCCTTGCATGACGGCTCGGGCCTCAATGCGCCTCAGTGGTAATCACCAACATTACACACTTGTACCATAATGTACTATTACGAGCCGTAACACTCACGCCCACTATTTTTATTTGCTATTTGTATGTTATGGTGTATTCAATATACGCCCAAATTTACCGAGCGATGTGATTGTATTTACAAAAAAAAAATGATGAAAAAAAAATGAAAAATACAAACTTTGAATCAAAGCACCCAACGAATTTTGAGTTGAATTATACATTATTTTTCAATAAAAAGTGAACGCTATTTCATTTTTTTTTTGGGTTTGTTTGAATATCGTGTTTGGTTGTTTTAAGGATTTATTGTTTATTTTAGTAACACGTTCCATAATATCATCCACGTTCGTTATTCTACATTTTTAATATTATACTAAAATGATAATTGTAGATATTAAAATTTCATTTTGATTTGGTAATTATTTTAAGCTGACGATCAATAGTCCAATTGTTTTCAAAAACACGCTCAAGTAATTCTTCGATATATTAAACATAAAATAAGAAAAGTCTAGCTAGATATCTAATAAAATGCAAATTTCTTCATTTTTACAGTACTCGTCGGATTCCATTCAACTTTTCTTGTCAACGTGTACTGAATGCGAGAAACAAGACACCCTATCTCTTGACTTTATAGGTAACTTAATCAATTTCAAAGACAAAATCCAATAAAATTAGGCGGCATAGAAGAGTTAATAAAGCCATGATTACTTGCGGTAGATTACACGAGTAAAACAGATTATAGGATAATTTATGGATATTTTGTTTGTTGATGACTTGATGAGTGATACTAGTACTTACTAACTTGCCGTAAATATTGTTACAAGGATTTTTTTTCTATTGCATATAACATTTATTACTTTTATATATGTTAATTAAATACACTTATCATTTACAAGGACACACACATACTCAATCACATACACACACCACACATTTACACACACACATACACACACACGCACACACACCCTTACACACAAATATACACACACTACACATAATTACTATACTTACTTTTTCGCACATCAACAGAATCTCTTTTCTTTTACTTTGTAAATTTTTCTACTAAAAATGCTATGTAAATCTTTAGTATTGTTCGAAGGAAGAGCGAGGTTTCCCATCACAAGAGTTTCGACTACTTTCTGGGAAACCCCAGCAACTTATTTGTAATGATTTATCTAAATAAATGCATTTTTATTTTATTTTATTTAAAAAAAGATGATTCTAGAGAATGCTGAGGTAACTAATGCTAATATAATATTTAAATGAAATAGATGAATTATTATAGTTGATTAAAAAAAAAAATTGATATGACAAAATAACAAATATGTTCGATATATCTTCATTGGCTGTCATACAGTCAAACGTAGAGGTCACGTTTCAATAGAAGCACGCATTCTTTCCATGGGAAATTAAAGTGAATTGACGATAACGATTAGAGGAAATCATATCCTTTACAACTGTTTATAAATCATTATTCAATGGATAAAGATCGGGTTTAGATGACGGCAACCTTCTAGCCTTACCTTGGAAGGTGTTGATGAGTATGTTTTTACTAGGATAAGGGCAAGGACAATTAACGCTATTAATAGGTAAGTCTAATTTCTACAAAGAGGTAAATCGACGAATCTAAGCTGTACAACGTCCAGAAAATACGGTATATTCTCTGCCGAGTGTCTCAAAATTCAGGTCTTTGATTCGTGCGTGTTGTTTGCAATATATGTTATCGAACGCTGGCCCACATTAAACCTTAAAAGGAGACACTAAGTCACTCTGTCATGCTGCTCTGACGCCTGCGTGATTGAAATTCGTAAATAAATCAAGGTTGCTGACATACTTCGTAGAATTGAGAAGCCAAAATGGCAGTGAGCTGGGCATATTGTTCGTAGCCCTGTCGGTCATTGAGGCGTAAAGGTACTTCAGTACTACTCATGTGTCTGGAAATTTAGAATTAGTAGGCCTCTCACAAGGTGTACAAGTAGAATACTTACTTACTTAAATAATTGTCTCAAGAACGTTTTCCTGTTGCGACATGATATAAGAATTTACTAATTATAGTAACGGTGACCATATATACTACCAATAGGTAAATTAATTTAAAAAATACAGTAGTGCCGAAGGGTAAAGAAAAACTAGCATATAAGTCTTTGAGCTCCAGTAAACAGCTTCCTATCCCTTTCGTTTGGAAAAATTGCCGTCATGTTCGTCAAAAGGATGATAATAAAAATATAGTTCAGTTAAAAATATACGTTCAATTATTCCCGGCTCTGGCAAGATATTTTTGTAAACGTGGAATTTAGTTTTGTTATTTAAAAATATTTTTATATTGGGCGAATTTTTCATAACTTTTGTATTTATACTGCTTTCGTTACATATACACATTAAATAGGTGAACTACACGAATAATACCGTTTTCGTATATGTGATATATTGATAAGCATGTACACTGTTCACCTAATGGTAAATGATTATAGTCGCCTATAATGCATGAAGATTCCTGTCAGATGTGTAGCAAATCTGTAACCCCCATAAAAACCAGACTATACTTTGCCAGCATGTGACATGTGCCAAATTGTATTCACACGCTTCACAGCTATTTTGCATTATAAATTGTTAAAACGGAAGTACCCAAGCAGAGCACCATGATATAGTCCGGTAAAAATTTTAAAAGTAAGCAGTTAAATATCACTTATTTTAATTCCATCAAAGAAATGTTATATACCTACTATCTGGATTACATTTCTTCTACTTGGCTGAATCGAAGCTTACCCCATTTTGTGGCGCATTCGCCGGATGAGTATGGATGAGTAGTTGTCAATACTATTACTATAATATAAAGTGGTTTCTTTTCATTCGAAATAACTCAAGCAATTTGTTTACTTTTTATCGGATTCCATATTCCGCACCAACGAAAGTTAACCAATATTTTTATTAATATATAATAGCGAAAGTGAATTATAATATAACAAACAACAAAAAATTCGTTATAACTAAAACATTTTTAATATGTCAGTGAAATTTTCTCTAGAACAATGAGGGATCTCAAGTGTGCCAAAGTCAAAATATAAATTGAAGAAAAGCTTTTCCAAGAATATGAAGTTTATTTTGTGTATCCATCTTAGCAGCAATAATAAAATTAATGTAAAGTAATGTACCTATAACGCAACCTTATTTTATATATCAATTATATACCTTATTTATTATCTTACTACTACAAACAATTTTATAAGTTAGTATTCTATAAACGTAAAAAAATATTTAATATAGTTGATGTTTGATTATAATAATACATAAAAGTAAAACAGCGGAACTTTTTGTTCTACATCTGCTAAACTTATGGGTGAGATGATTGCAGCTTGTACTGCTATTCCCGGGAATGTGTTATGCTAAAAAATACCTTATCACTGTATCATTAAGATGACAGAATGTGAACGTTTCTTTTGTTGCAGACTACGAAAACAGGATTTTTTACGTTTCGCCTTGAATATTTTTGGGCGCGGGAAATGAAATTATGCGGTCTCATTCAGTAAAGTTGCGAATAATATACGCCTCCATCAATTTCTAAAACAATGGCATTTATTATATTTGTTATGATTTCCTGATCTGAGTTGTTTTCTACATGAAATTTATTAAAAATGCTTCGATTGCGTGCAGAGAGCTAAGATTGAACGTAATTACCTTGGACAGACAGATTAATGGTGAATGCGAGTATCTAGATTCGAGTTGGTAGAACTATAATAAATATACAAGTTGAACTTTGTTATAGGCTTTTTTGTAGCAGTATTTAATAAAACATATGCTATAAATTATTAAAAGATCAATTCAAGCGATTCCAGATATACGAAACTAGCTTTTTTAAAGTCTGCATTAGACTAGGAAATTTTAAAAATTCGTATAAAAAATATTATATAATTTTATGAATATACTAACATTAAAATGCAAATATACTACCCAATGTCCTTCAATTGAAGTCTCTTGGTCTTAAATGATAGATCTAAATTATAGCGCCAATCACTGATTTTCCAATACAATAACACATTCAACATTTTCAGTAGATTCCTACAAAAGTAGGTCATAAGACGTGATACTATGAAAATACTCGTATCAAAATCAGCTCAATGTAGCCATTTCTACATTAGTATCTTGTTTACTTTTTGTATTAACATATGCAGATGAATTAAATCTGTTTGCCAATGACTTATTAAGGATTAATATCGGTTCATATCGATAGCATAATAATAATACTGTTTCTAATACTGCCTATCAGCTGTAACACAATTTCAACAGTTGGTGAGGGAGGTATATTAAATTTGTTCGTGGGCAATACGTGAAACATGCTTAGAATTCACTTTGTATCAGGTCGAAACGAGCAATTCGTCTTTGTCTCAGAAATTCTGGGATTTTCACAAAATTACTTTGTCAATGTCGGTTACAAATCAGGCAGCAGAGTATGAACCTTCACTATCCGTTTCAGGCTGAATACATAATGAATTTGCCAATGCGTTCTTGACTTAATTTAAATTTTAAATACTGATACATTTATAGACATTATTACTTCTAACACAGTCTGGTATAATTAAGAATATATACATATATAAAACACATTATTACAATTTAAATTCACGTAATTACAATAAAATAATATAACTAACAAACCTATAAATTTGCAAACTAACTTCTCGCCTTCGCTGTGTTGTGAGTTATTGGCGTCATTCCAATATTCAGTCTTCAGTTAAAGATAGACAGCTATCCTCGATCGGCAGTACTTAGCTATCTATCTTCAGAAGCTGTCCCACTATTACAGATAGACCATGTCTATCGCCAGTTAACAGTAGATAGGCCGCTTATCCGAGCCCTCTTTTACGTTCCGAAGTACGCAGTGCCACAAAGCATGAAAGCACTCTGTCACGGTACATCAACGTTTTGGTCGTATTTTTTTTCTACTATTAATAAATATTTAAGAAAATAATAATGTAATTAAAAATAATAGGTTCAGTATCCATTATTTTGTTGCAGTTTAATACCTATTTACAATAATTTTATATCGTGAGTAAAATTATTTTGACGTGACAAGGAATGTGAAAGATGACAGTGTCAGTTGATTGTTTGACATTTGTATTCTTTAGAAATAAATAATATTGTTGTGTTTGTAGAAATCAAAGGTGATTACTACAAGTATTAAAGTTATTTTCGGAATATTATTTTCCATAAAATGAGTGCTGTAAGTATTTGTATTGTTTTTTATAAAAAATATTGTGTATAACTTGTTAAATAATTTAACTAATAATATATGTTGTTTTCAAAATAAATAGACTGTTGCGTTTTCCCGAACGCCCGTAATTTGGTTATATTATTTAACTATATAATAATATTGCTTACTTACCGGTCCGTAGTTCTGGCTTGGCTTGAACGTGTGTTTTGTGTGTACTAATGTGCCCTACCGTATGTGGTTATAAATATATATCATAAACTACAATACTTGTAGTGTAAAAAATAGGAGAACGCGTGGCCGACCACTTTTCAATCTAATCCCGTCGAAACCGTAATATGCAAATATTAATCCGCCGTAAATAAACTCAATAAAAAATGCCGTGAAAAAATCCGAAGTGACAGTCAAGTACCGAAACCGTAATGTCAAAATCTTTTTTTTATTACTTTTTTAAATTTCCTTTTCCGCGGTCCGAAACTCATAAGTCCTAAACAATCCCCCACCCCGAGATGAGCAACCCTCATCTCGCTAGTCTACCGCGGTAGACGGGACAGGGTTGCCACCGCACGGCGCATCACAGAGTCGCCGATCGAGATCTCTGCGAACCGAGGTACACCGTCAGAGCCTGGATAAAGCTTCAAAATGCTCCTCTACGCCAACGTAGAGGAGAAAGATTTGAATCCTTAATCAGGACAAGATCCCCTACCCGTGCAGGAGCCGTTTTATCTGTCCATTTCAGCCGCTGCTGCAACATGTGCAAATACTCCGAATAAAACCGTTTATAGCATTTGAAAGCGAGAAAGTCGACTCAGTGGTACATTCTCAAAGGGATACTCAGGGAGAGCTGCAAGGGGCTGGCCGATGAGGAAATGACCCGGTGTCAAAACCTCCATATCGTTGGGATCCGAAGAGAGTGGGCATAAAGGCCGTGAATTTAAAGTTGCTTCCACTCTGTAAAAGACCGTAGTAAGTTCCTCGAACGTAAGAACCGTTTCCCCAATAACACGTCTCAAATGTGTCTTAGCCACCTTCACGACAGCCTCAAAGATGCCTCCCCAATGAGGACATCCAGGAGGATCAAACTTCACGTAATGCCCTGAGTAGCCATTGCTTGTCCCAAGTCCGTACTATGTTTCGTTAAAAAATCATGGACCTCCTTAAGATACCTGTCAGCACCTGATAATTTGTGCCGCAGTCCGACCGTACCAAACTCGGTAACCCCCTCCGTGAAACAAAACGTCCGAACGCCGCGATAAACGCTTCCGTACTAAGCGAAGATACTATTTCTAAATGTACTGCCTTCGTTGACAGACAAACAAATACACATAAATAAACTTTGTAAGTCTTAGAGGGTCCGCAAGTGAGAAGCCCTGACAATAAAAGGACCAGCGAAATCCGTACCGACACCGTGAAAAGGTCTGGTGACACTAACCCGATCGCTAGGTAGGTCACCCATCATAGGCTGCATGGTGTTAGCCTTTAACCGATAACAAGGTATACACTTAAATATAACCGATCGGACGCACCGTCGCGCCGATAGTATCCAAAATTCCCGCTTGAAGAATAGCAAGCAGTGCCGTACAACCTGCATGCGAGTTAGTAATGTGCCGATCACTTACTATCAAACTGCGTCAAGGGCCGCGTCCTTGGGCAGCAAAAGGGGATGCCTAGCCGAATACGGCAGCTTCGAGTTGCGCAGCCGTCCGCCAACACGAAGTAATCCCTCGCCATCAATGAATAAGTTAAGTTTCTGTACGGCACCCTTTACCGACCCGTCGTCCGTAACGATTTAAACTCGTCAGAAACCGTTCCGATTGTACCGTCGTACCCAAAACATGAGAGCAGCACGCCGTTCGCCTGCGTCAGAAACAAAGATGTATTTCTTACAACCGGTTTGCGAGTATTCGTTATAAACCGACGCATCAATGCCCGTAACGGCCAGTAATTTATTAAGAGAGCTAAACCGCAGTAAAAGAGGGTTTGTGACGATTTCTTTCTCCACAGCCATGACACGCACACACAGGGCAGCGGTCCGATCCGATATTAACCGTAGGGGGCCTGACGACTCCGGTGCCGTCAACCAAGCAGGTCCCCACCAAAAGGTTATGACTCACCAACGAGGAGGCATAACAGCCGCGACCCAGGTAGCAAATCTACGTTATAATGACGCCCCAATACAGTCAGTCAAGGACGTAACGGACGTCATAAAATGACGTCGGGGGGTCCTGAAAAGTACCTTAATTTGTCACAGCCTATGGGACGTCATCTCAGGACGCCATAAGGCTAGCTTAGTAGTACGTACTGCAGACGTCTATTTCTGTTCTCATAGGACGTCTCAGGACGTCATCAAGCTAGCTTAGTAGTACGTACTGCAGACGTCTATTTTTGTTCTCATAAGACGTCTTAGGACGTCATCAGGCTAGCTTAGTAGTACGTACTGCAGACGTCTATTTCTGTTCTCATAAGACGTCTTAGGACGTCATCAGAGCCTCTAGACAAGGTGCCTTTCGATAGGTACTCGCTATCGCTAAAAGAAAAAATATACGAGATTGACATAACCAATCGAAAAGTCACGTGACTGCTTATGTCAATCCCATTCATTTTTTCTTTTAGCGATAGCGAGAGCGAGTGTCGAAAGGCATCTTGTTTAGAGGCTCGGGCTTACCATAAGGCTGGTCGACTTACAAAATGTATAGACCAGCCTAACCATGAGCCCGATCGCGCGCGGCTCAAGTTCGAGGACTCTCATGTCAAAGGAAAAGGACAAATATAACAGCTCACAGATTATTTAGTACTCAGTTTATTTATCACCATATGCATGTAGTAGTGGAAAACAAACAAAGCTAGAATCATTTTCATTGGGAATTACTAAACATTTTGTCTGTACGACATCTACGGGTAAAAGTTTGAAATTGGATAATTCTCTTACATTGGCAATATCGATAATTGTCGAACTAAATGGATAATCAAAGAATGATTCATAACATAAAAATTCACGCCCGTAAAAAAGCAAGTTCTCATTTGAATTTCTTAATATATTATATATTTTAAAAACCTTTCTACTTTTAGTAAAGCAATAACAATCAGCCTTGCGATAAGAATTAAACACAATGCATATCTCTTTAATGTAATTTTTTTATAACATTCATACACACCCTCGTGAGGAACAGGCCCTGACTCATAAGGATAAGAAACAAATTCATCATTAGATGACATGCCAACAAATTGTGACGATTCCATTTCTAGTAATCTTTTGACAATTTGTTGCAAAGGTTTATTAGGAGACCTTACAAGATTTTTTAATGCACCTAAATAATTTTCAAAAGGGAACGCTGAAAAATCATCAAGTGCGCCAAATACACGAGTGTCATCAGATATATGACACAGCATATGTACATTGTACACTAGAAATTCCAGCCCATATATCGCTTTTGAATGTTTTATGAACATTATCAACAATTCGTGAGCTAAGTCAACACCAGTATCACTTAGATGTTTATATGAACATAGAATAGTAAGAGAACAGTGGAAAGAGTAAAAAATTTTCATAAAGTGATTTTGGCAAAATATTTTTTTAAAACAACTGGACCAAGGTACAACAAAAACATTCGATATTCTGTTGCTTTAAAGCGAGCTACATCACGTAAACTTCGTGGTTTCCTATTAAACTCAACTGGTATATACTTGCACAGTGGATTAATCTATCTGATATGGCATTTATCAAACGGCTACATAAGCGCACACTTAAATGTCCACTAATCCAAATGTTTAAAAGTTTACGCATAACGCCTAAACAAACAGTATGCATGTATTCAGCAGGAAAACATGTTACTAAATCAATAGGGAGATGTAATAGTGGTGATTCACCACATGGTGGTCTTCATCAGATTTTAAACGAAATGATTCATTTGTTCTTCTAGGTGCAGACACACTTTCATAAACCACTCGTCCACGATATTCGCCTGCCTCGACACACTTATCACAAGCTGAATATCCACCATGCTGCTTAGTACACTTAACAAAAGCTCGTGCTGGGCGTCACATATGAAACTATGTACTTTTAGGGTATAATTATTATTTTCAAAATTAAATCCATCATTAAGTAATAATGCTAATTCCTCCACAAAAGGCTTTAAAAAAATATTTAACGGTAAAGGTTTAGAAGAACCACAAAAAAGAGCAACTACAAATGGTCTACAATCACAGTGATTTTTTATCAAACCTAACACCGGCCACAATTGTGTTTTGAGCTTTTAAACAAAGGCAAGCCATCAACATTAAAGGATATTTTAATGACTCTATCTTCAGTATTATTTGGTACAATATTCAGTTTTAGTTGTTTTTGTATTTGTGATAATATTCCCATATAAACCATTTCTCCAGTATCTAAGGTAGTAACTTCTATATTTATTGGAGTTTTCAACAAAGTTCTGCTGTCTTTTGGTAAACTAGGGCATAGTGGTGTCAAAATTTTTAGAAGACTATCTACTGCATTATGAGATACTTGATGCTGAATGGTAGCCCAATGCTTCAATTGAGCTGGCAAATCACAATCAGTTGTAGAATGGTTAACAGTTACTGGTAAAAATTTAGGTGAAGGCGGGGATGGCAGTTCTATAACATTATTACCATTAAAATTATCACCAATACAAAAACTATTATTACCAGTGATATCGGAAACATTTGGCACATTTGATGGAGGAAATTGTAAAATACTTGATGTCGAAGGCAAGTTACTGGGCGATTTGCGCGAAAATGATCTGCTGTTTATTTTGTGTATATCTGATATTATATCTAATTTGGCATTTTTAGCCCTTCTGAATATTTGACGCTGGCCAACTACGGCTTTTGTTTTATGTTTAATTTTTTCATTAGACATATTTATTGTCTAATCAACTTTATTTTCCTTTTTCAGCACTCTTTCAGGTGCATGTTTAAGCCAAACTTTAATTTTATCTTCAATCTCTTTTTCTGTTGCTCCCGTTGTATTCTTAATTACAGCTTCTGTAAATAAATTAAGAAAAATTACCAAGATGCATAATTAAATTACTTTACATTAAAGCGTCATTACAATAGACAGATATAAACTAATAAAATAAATTGTATTCAATGAAAAAGAAAAAATTGAAATGAAGCACTACTAACCCACAATACATTTTCGTAGAAGAAGTTGACAGAATGGTCTTTTCTGTGATCTTTTCCCATAGAAATTAAACTCCTTTGACAGACCATCGGCCAACAATGTTTTCATGATTCGGGACACTTTGTTGGATGTATCTCTTCCACCCAGAGTCTCTAAATATGAAACCTAGAATATTTTGTATAAGATTAAGAGCAGTAGGGTTGGGTCTAACACAGGTATCATGACATAAATATGCATGTGAGGTCGGTATTCAAAATCTTCTTACCAGGTTCTCATAATTTTCTTCTATTTTTAATAATTTTTCTGTATTTTCCAGATCCTCATTTGTTTTAAGTGGAAATTTGTAATCCGGTTTTAAATTTACGCCCATTCTCTTATGTTTCAGGATGGATAGTATTTGGTCGTTTTGTATCTTTATTAATGTCAATAATGACACTACCTTATCTTGGAAACCTGAAAATGTGACATGAAAATTGTCATTGGAATATAATACATTATTTTATTATAGACTAAGGCTAAGTTCCTCCAACCGTAAACACTGACGAGACGGTTTAAAATTAACTGTAATGTAATTTTGCAACTTTGCTATTCCAATATGGAAGGAAAATGAACTATATTTTTTTTACCTATATACCTAGTTAAATACTAAAAATAGAAAAATTACCTGTTAATTGTAAATCGTCTGTTTCCTGCCTTTTATTTTCCACATTTGTTAGAAAACCTTGTTCTAAATCTGAAAATTACATACAAGTAATTTTTTATAGTATATATATAGCATGTAAAATTTGTAAAATTGTGTTTAAATGACTTAATATTTTGAAGGGTGCGATAGTTCGGCTGGTAGTGATACTGCCTGCTCTGCTGAAAGTTGTGGCTAGTCTATTTTCAAATATTGGTGTTGGGTATTTCTATCTATTTGCATATATTTACTAAA